>CABHPP010074212.1:0-36447 GCA_902168425.1 Peromyscus attwateri | reverse complement strand
ACTGTGGTGTGAACTCTCAGAACTGCACACACCATCAACTACTGTGGGGTGAACTCTCAGAACTGCACACACCATCAACTACTGTGGTGTTAACTCTTAGAACTGCACACACCATCATCTACTGTGGTGTGAACTCTCAGAACTGCACACACCATCATCACAGAAAACATAAAGAACCACTTGATCACATGACCAGCACTAACCTCCCCATGGACACGCCTCTTACTAGCTATCTTTGCTGTGCCCATTATTTCCTGGGGCTGTCACACTGCCCATCTGGAAAATTCCTCTGGCAATGTTTCCTTCATTCCAGTGATACAGAAGCCACTTCAATCTATTCTATCATTCTGGCATTTGAGTATCAAGGACAGGATTTGCTCCTGGTATTCTCAGGTACTGACTTCAGATGGTCTCAGGAGCAGACTCTCATCTGTGAGAATGCCTCCAGCATGAAGACGAACCCTGAAACTACAGAATGGGCTTCCCTGTGCCCTGTGTGTGTACTTGGGAGTTGTGCATACAAACTGCTCTGAGGAAGGTGAGTTACAGTGGCGCACAGGTTGCTGGACTTTTTAGGCACATCTGACATCTTGCAAAACATAAGCCTTGCAAAGTATCAGAGTCCCAGTTCCTACGTGGGTGCTGTTCTGGAGCTAAGAGCACATCTGCATGGAGCCGAGCCCCACAGAGGTGGGGCGCAATGAGGAGGGCAGAGACAGTGATTGGGGATAGTTGATGAGGAGTAGATGAGGATTACAGCTCTACCTCAGGTCCAATCTCAGCTTTGTCCACAGAGAAGAATAACTTGGGGCAGTTGAGAAAATCAAGAAATTAAAATTTGGGGTTAGGCTGGACAAAAAGGTGGGGCAGAACTAGACAGGAAGGGTGGGGCAGATTAACCGGAGAATGCCATCCAACAGACACACCTCACTGCAGCTTTCTTGTGTGGTTCCAGATGGGTCTGTCTGCAGGATGGTGGTGGTAGTGGTGGTGATCGTGGCGCACACCTTTAATTCCAGCACTCAGGAGGCAGAGGCAGGCTGATCTCTGTGAGTTCGAGGCCAGCCTGGTCTACAGAGCTAGTTTCAGGACACACAGAAAAACCCTGCCTTGAAGCCCTCCTCCCCCAAAACGATGGCTCCGTCCACCACTGACTTATGGAAATGATCTTGATGACACAGTGACACTTAATAAGTGGGAGGAATGATACAGATATTCTACTTCCCACGAGTGAATTTTCATAGTAACTCTCCCCTAAGTTGTGCCATGAAGACACTATCTGGCAAATGGTTACTATATATGTCTAAACATGTAACATAGCAAACAATAGGTACCTTGTGGCATGTGTCCTCCACGTGGGGCTGCTTGTCTACAGCCTGTGGCTGGGCTCCAGGTGCTTCCTGCAAGGCCTCACACACGAAGAGCCTGGGCTCACTCTGATCCCAGAAATGGTTCACAGGAACGTAACTCTCTAGTCTTTCATGCATAAAGATGTGGGTCCTAAAACAGAAGGGAAGGCCTATCCCCAACTCTGAGAAGAACATTGCTTTTAGTGCTGCACACACCACTCATAATCATCTCAGGCAATGCTAGCAGGTGACAGTGTTGCCAAGTTCATGGCTCCTGGAGCATCTTTGGGCCACTCACTGTCACACATCCTATCAGAACACACTCTTGCAGACTTTGGGGAATTGGGAGAAAGGGCCTGGGAAGTCTGGCTTGGAGACACAGGGAATGATGCTTGGATCTGGAGGTCCTGCAGAGGCCCTAAAATTTCCTAGGAGGTATTCAGAAGAAAGCCTGTGTGACACTGTCTAATTTTACCCTAGTCTTTCCCATCTATAAGATACCATGATTTATGGGCCCCAAACTTGAAGAAGTTCTATAGGGAGATCAATGAACTAGGTGGCAAAGGATGGAGATCATAAGATAAAGAGGGGAAGCTGGGCGTAGTGGCGCACGCCTTTAATCCCAGCACTCAGGAGGCAGAGGCAGGCGGATCTCTGTGAGTTCGAAGCCAGCCTGATCTACTAAGTGAGTTCAGGACAGGCTCCAAAAGCTACAAAGAGAAACCATCTTGAAAAACAAAAAGATAGAGAGGGGAACTGACTGTAGAAAGGAAAGGAAAGGTTAGCTCCAAAGATTCACATCCGATCTCAGAACCCAGGAACACTGGGATTGGGATGAAGCTGTATCATTCTGAGGGGCCAGAAGTTCAAGGGCCCATATTCTGAGGCAGGAGGTCAGTGGTACAGTTAGGGGGAATGAGAAGAAGGGGTTGCTGAAGTAAGGCATCAACAGAGATGAAAAGTAGACCAAGCAGATTAAAGGAGGCTCCAGAGAAGGCTCTAAAGAGGCAGGCAGGACTCAGGGAGAGGGACAGGAAGAATTCAGGGGAGACTGTGCAGGAAGAGCTGAGTCAGGAACGAGGGACCTGCTAGAACTAGCAAAGGTCAGACTGGGGTTGGGGTGTAGCTCAGTGGTAGCACACACCAGGTTCTGGGATCCGTCCTTAGCATCACAATCAATCAAACATCAAAACTAGCAAAAACAGCAGAACAGTTCAAAGGATGACAGAAAAAAACAAGCTACTGACTGCAACCCTGCTGCCAGTTCCTCTGCTCTGCAGGAGCCACCGAAGTGAGCCTGGAGGCTTCCACCCCATGCTCTCAGTTCTGCAGCAGCCACCGAAGTGAGCCTGGAGGCTTCCACCCCAAGCTCTCAGTTCTGCAGCAGCCACCAGAGCGAGCCTGGAGGCTTCCACCCCATGCTCTCAGTTCTGCAGCAGCCACCGAAGTGAGCCTGGAGGCTTCCACCCCAAGCTCTCAGTTCTGCAGCAGCCACCGAAGCAAGCCTGGAGGCTTCCATCCCACGCTCTCTGTTCTGCACTTTCTTCAATGCAGACACACCTAGCATCTTTCCCAAACTATCTGCTTTCCTGCCTCAAGTCATGTGGAATTAAATATAGATGTATCGAGGTATTGTAAGTGTGTGAAGTCCCAAGAGCACAGTTTCTGTGGCAAGAACTGTATCCATGTGTTACATCAGCCCTCCCCCAACAGAAAGACTTATTTCTTATTTTCTCTAGAAGCATAGTCTCTACAAAGACAAGCACTTTTTTCCTGTCGGAGCTGCCCATAAGCCTGAGGCCACTCTGTTCTGGGACATTTCTAGAGATGTTTCGGAGAGCTCCTCCAAATTCTGAGTTTCTACTAAGTCAGTTCCATGATCTCAACCCTGAAGCAGAGACCAAGAACTTAGTCTACTCCAACTGCTTACATGTGGGTTTGACTATTGGGTTTACTACTTGTAGCTTCTGTGAGGCTCTGGAGTTCAAATATAACTTAGTAAGTTGGGCAGTGGCAAATACCATTTTCCACAAAATCCTCGTGGCTATAATCTTACTCATTGGCCTCCGGCTCGTTAAAGGGCAGTGTCTGCATCTGTCCAATCTGTCCAGTCTTGAAGTTGAAGACGTTCACTGTGTCCATCTCAACATCATAGATGTAGATTTTGGAATCAGGGCTATTGTCAACCTAGGAAAGAGAAGACTTTGTCATGCTCAGGGACTGGAGAGTGCTTTAGGGCCTGTGCCCATGGGGCTGACACAGCACAAACTTGAGGAAAATGCACCTGTCACCAGCCTCCTTGGCTTCCAGCAAATGGTACACCACCAGAATAATAATTTAATTCTTTATTAAGCCCGCTGAGATAGTTTTTTAGTTACTACTTTGTAATTTCAGACAACTTAGAACAAAGTCTAAAAAGTTGTAGCTGTTCTCAGTTTTGACTAGAGATTTAAAAAAAAAAGAAAGAAAAAAGAAAAACAGGGTCTCACTATGTAGCCTTGGATGATCTGGGCCAGGTTGACCTTGAACTCACAGAGTTCACTCACATTTTCTTCATTGGTCCGTTGACGGTCATGTAGTGACTGTCCACATTTTGCCCTTGTGAACAGAGCTTCTGTGGATTTAGAATGGAAGCCCCACCTTGGAGGCTCCTCCTTGCAGCAGGCGAGTCATGTGTCAGCTGCCAAATGGAAATGATCATCGCCCCCATCGTGTGACCTTTGTTTCATCTGTATTCAGTTGTATGAATGTTATTTTTGCCTTAAATCCAGAGTCCTTTGGAGTCCTTGGTTAGTCTACCTCAGCTAAAAAAATGTCTTCAGGCTGAGCACAGTGGTGCATGCCTTAAATCCCAGCACTCAGGAGGTAGAGGCAGGCAGATCTCTGTGAGTTCTAGGCCAGCTTGGTCTACAGAGTGAGTCTCGGACAGCCAGGGCAACACAGAGAAACCCTGTCTTGAACTCCCCCCGCCCCCCCCCAAAAAAAGGGCCACACGTTATATGACATGTCCAGAACACGAAAATCCAGAGAAAGTAAGCAGGCCTGTGGTTGCCAGGAGCTAAGATGGGGAATGGGCATGGCAGTTAATGGGTGTGACATTAATGAATGAATGTCTGGAAGCAGACAGAGGCTGCAGCTGTGCTATACTGCAAATGTACCAAGTGTCACTGGATTGTTCACTTCAAATGGTTAATTTTACGGTATATGACTCTTATCTCAAGTTTTTAGAGAACCTATTTTAAGATAAAGGAAAGTCAGCATCCCCAAATGGCGCCTTGAGCCTGTAACTGCTCAGTAATGTCCTGAAGCAGAGGAAGGAGGTGGGAACACACTGGCCCATGCCCCATCTGGCAGCATAAGCAGTGAAACACACCCACCTGAGGGTTCTTTCTATGCCATCTCTGAAATCTGCATCTGGACCCTGGCCCTCAGAAGAGAATGTTCAGTAAGTGGCTTTGGACACAAAAGAAAACAGGTAGCTCTTGGGTTCTACCTTGGGTTCAGACTTAGCTGCTCTGAGCTTTCTGAAGAAAGCTCTGCTTTCTGCAGAGCGTCACTGGTGATCCTGGCTGCCCTACGTCATGACAGCACACAAAGATTTCTTAAAAAAAGAATCCATGTGCATGCAGAATTTGACTGCATGTATGCATGTGTAGCACATGTGTGCCTGGTGCCCACAGAGGTCAGAAGAGGCAGTCAGATCCTTTGGAATTTGAGTTAAGGATGTGTGAACCACCAGGTGGGTGCTGGAACAGCACCGAGGTCCTCTGCAAGAGCAACAAGTGCTCTTAACCTCTGAGTCATCTCTCCAGTCTCTACACCTAAGGATTCCTGAGTGTCAGGGATGGTCCTCTTCTCACAGGTTCAAATGCTCCCTACTTAGATCCAGAGGACTCTCTACTGCTGGCTCATGCAGCTGCCTGCCTCACACTGCTGCCACTTTGTGTCCTTATTTCCTTTCGTATTAACCTCATTGTGGGCTCTCCCATTCTTTCTTCCCTTGTTCCAAACAAGCTGGCATGAGGGTCAGGATCCTGAGCTGCAGCACTTATTGGGCTGGTGCATTTTAAGACTGGGTCAGTGGGACGTGCAAAACACAACTCACATTGATGTTACCACTATAATCTTCTCATTTCTCCTTTCCTTCTTTTCAATACTTGCAGAGGAAGAATCTCATGTACATGTATATACAAAAGAAGCTGAGGAAAGGGAAGAGCTGGGCTCAATCCCCCCCATTCCTCGCCTCCTCCACTGTGTCCACCTGCCTTTGTGTTCTGTTAATTCAGTGTCTTCCTCAGAGCGTCCGCCAATGGGCACAAAGGCAGCCGGCTCCTCAAGCCCACAAAGCAACGAAGAGGAAACACATATCCAGAAGGAAACTTTATTCTCATAGGCACGAGAATCAGAGTGTGAGTCCCTTAAAAAGGCAAGATGAAATTTCACAGAAACTTCAGACAAAAGAAGATGCTACAGGTTAACAGTGGTAGATGAAATTGTCACCCCTTCTTGTGACAAAGAGTTTAGCTGGGTGACGAAGAAGACAAGCAAGAAAAGGACGAAGGCTCTCTGAAGAGGACGCCATGGTTTCTGATGAGAACAAAGAGAGGCAGGAAAAGATGGAAAGTGCATGCAGGTGAGCACTGGCCAGCTGTGGTGGTGCACATCTGTGATCCCAGCACTCAGGAGGCAGAGGCAGGCGCATCTCTGAGTTCGAGGCCAGCCTGGTCTACAGAGTGAGTTCCAGGATGGCCAAGGCTACACAGAGAAACCCTGTCTTGAAACAACAAAACAAAAAACAAACAACAAACAACAAAAGACAGAGTGTGTCTCAGGAGAACAGGCCCTACATCTCGAGTGGGCAACACAATAGAGCCAACCCCATTGTGGAGGTGTGGGTGAGCCAGCCCTGAAGTTGTGAGCATCTGTCATGTGTGTGGCATGGGCAGGGGAGAGATGCCACACACACCCCATACCCTCCTGCCTATCAAAGTCTGAGGTGGGTGGGAGAGTTGGCCCTGGCCTTCACCAGCTGCAGCACTCAAGAGAGTGGCCCCTACGCCACACCTGGACATCAAGTAGAGCTGACCTTGAAGATGCAGGTGTTGGGCATCTGACCCTGAGGACATAAAAGAAGAACTGGCCCCACCCCTTACTTACTGCTACAAGGTGAACTTGCCAGGAAAATGTAGGAGAGCTCACTCTGGTAGTGAGGACAAGGGAGAGCTGGCAGACTAACCAACCCTGCAACTACCTAGGCCCAGAACCAGGGCCCAACATCCATCCCATCTGTAACCTGCTGGAGCAAGTGAAGGAACTAGTCCTGCAGACCCAAAGTCAAAGGATTTCCACAACACAGGGCAACAGCAGGATATCCAAGAGGAGCCCCAGTGAGGTCCCAGCATAGACAGTGTAGCAGAAACCAGAGGCCTCGAACCAGACCAATGACTCTGCAATGAACACTTGCAAGTAAAGATATATGGATAAAAGGGTTTACTGCGTGACTCACTGTGTCACCCTACAGTTTCCATGATTAAATTGATTTTTTCCTTCTCTCTTTCTTCTTTTTTCTCTTAAATTTTATTTTATTTGGGGAGGGGGGGTTTACAAGGGCAGAGGGTGGATACGAAGGGATAGGAAATGAATGGGATGGAGATGCATGATGTGAAAGACACAAAGAATAAATAAGCAACAACAACAAAAAACAACACAAAACGGAGTGTGTGCTAAGATGGAAGCAGGCAGGAGAGAGCCAATGGATGGAGGGACTAGACAGAGGGCAAGACATAAAGCCCCAAAAGATCCACTGAGGAGAGTATATCCAGCCAGAGCTGACGGCTATGGGCCGTCAGAAGCCACAGGCACGGCCCCTTTCCAAGGAGGTCCTTCACATGGACCAGCCGAAGGCCAGCAGGGATGTCGGCCTTACCTTGCTGAGGAGGATGCTGATCTTGTTCCCACTGGCATTGCACCTCAGAGAAGTGATGCTCCCCACATCAGGGACCAGCTGAGCCAGGTTCCTGCAGCTGCAGTGCACTTTTGCTTCCCTGTGGGGACAGGAGAGGAAAGGGTGACGTCAGCATCAGCAGTGGTCGCCGTGATCACAGAAATTCATGTCTCTGACTGCTGAGACCTTGGCCTAGGGGTGTTCTGTTCAGCTCACTGCTTCTCACCTTACGCACTGAACTCCTAGCACAGGGAAAAGGTTAATTTATAGAACCAATATACAGTCTCTTCTAAATTAGAAAAAAAAGTGTCACATGAGATAAGAACCTAAGATTTTTGATACTGTTCCAATTTTCTGTCTACTAAATTGTCTCATATTACTTCTGTTTGGATGAAAACTGTACCTTCTGGAAAGATCAAAACTTTTAAAGTGAGCTAAATCTGTCCCTGCAACCAGGAAAGTCCCACAGATGTCTAGGAAACAGGGGCTCCCCTCCGTCTCCGAGAACAGCAGAAGTTGTTTGACAGTTCCCTGGGGAAAGAAGAACAAGTTTAGCTGTACACTTCTATGGTGCCCCATTTCCCTCCTAACCAATATTCATCTCCTGCACCCCACTCATTCACCCAGTAAGTGATTACTAATGGGCCAGCATGCATCTAAACTAGGGCTGGTTCCAGAGGAAGAGAGCCTACTGTCTCATACAGCCGTGGTGCCACACGCCTCAGGTCAAGGATCAAAGATACAAAGGGCACTCAGATGAGAAGTGCTCTATGGTCACACACAGGATGATGGAATGTAGCAAGGGTAGACGGATGGTGACCTCTGTCCCTGTGGGTAAGAGCTCCTAAGATACTTCTCATGTTGTCAATGTTAAGTGCATGGTCATCTGGGTGGTAAGAGGAGGAACGGTGCTCTCTCGGGATGTCTGTCACATTCTGGACATACGCCATTTGTGGAAGGCAATTCACAGAGCTTCACACTTCTAACACACTCATGCTTTCTATAGCTCACATTTCAGCAAACTACTTAAGAAATTAATGTCTATTTTGGGGGCAGTGTTTAAACGAGACGAACCAGGACGAAGGTAGCTGTCAGGAGAGCCCGGAACAGGAGGTGACATAAACTGAATAAGTGTCTCTGTGCCTACAATCCTCAAGTCTGGTGTGGTTGCAAGAGTGAGAGATGGGGCTGGGTGGCGGCAGTGGCACGTCTTTAATCCCAGCACTCGGGAGGCAGAGCCAGGCGGATCTCTGTGAGTTCAAGGCCAGCCTGGGCTACAGAGTGAGATCCAGGACAGGCACCAAAACTACACAGAGAAACCCTGCCTTGAAAAAAGCAAAAAACAAAACAAAACAAAACAAGAGTGAGCAACCGAGAAAGCTGTATGCTTTGAGGGTGGGCAGGTGGAGCAGAGGCCATAAGGGTATATTACTGCAGGAAAGAAGGCAGTGCTCTCCAGTTCAAGTTTACCCACACCTGTTCTGCTTCCATAGTTTCCACTTCTCAGGTTCCACAACCAATCTAGCCTGTATTCAGGAAGAGGAAGTACCCCACTTCTTTCTCCTCTGTGAGAGTCCACTACCTCTCATAACTCACTGTCTGAACCAGGCCCTCAGAGCCTCTTCTCCCAGGATTCCATCGTCCTTCACCAACTCCCAGTCTTTTCACCATGCAAGCACAGAAGTTCTATTCTAATGAAAACCAACACAAAACCAGGAAGAGGCAACCCCAAATCTACCCTACTCCTGCTGACGTCAACATCAGCCCACCAACCTCCTGCCTCACTTCCACTCTACCCAGGGTTCTAGCTTCAGTCTTGACCATGTATGACCCACACCTTGACCCTCTCTAAAGGGAATGGTGCAGGAAAATGGCAAGGAAGTGTCTGAAGACACCTTATCATTGAGCCAGACACTAATAGAGCCACACATCTGCCTCCTGACGAGAGACATAGGCGGGAATGTGAGAGACCACTAGCATTTCCTCACTGACCACAACCAACACACGTCTTCTGTAACATAAAAATGGCAGACAGGAGTGAGGTAACCCAAACCCAGAAAGACAATCATGGTATGTACTCACTCATAAGTGGATTCTAGATATAAAATAAAGAACAATCAGACTACAACCCACAGAACCATGGAGGCTATATATATAGCATGGAGGTCCCTAGGATGACTGTGGCTTATAATAAATTTCAGTTTTACTCAATCACTGAGCAAGCCTCAATGAAACATCTTACTACTAAGATAAGAACACATACTCTATCAAGCTGATAATAGAAAAATAAATTAATTAATTTTGAACAATAAAGAAATAAATGAGGGCCGGGCGTTGGTGGCGCACGCCTTTAATCCCAGCACTCGGGAGGCAGAGGCAGGCGGATCTCTGTGAGTTCGAGGCCAGCCTGGGCTACCAAGTGAGCTCCAGGAAAGGCGCAAAGCCACACAGAGAAACCCTGTCTCGAAAAACCAAAAAAAAAAAAAAAAAAAAAAAAGAAATAAATGAAAATGGAGGAAAAATTTGACATATTAAACAAACAAACAAACAAACATTTTACTAAAGCAAAAAAACAGAGAACTAGGGACTCATCATTCCTCTCCACATTCTATTCTTTCCCTTGTTTTATATACTTTAAATTTTTTATCAGTGGATTCTGCTAGAATATCCGATGCAGATAAGCACTGGAGAGCTCCTGTTGCAAATCACCCTCTGGAGCGATGGAAGGATCTTTCTACTAGAACGTGGAGGAGACCCGATCTAGAGTTGGTGTGGCCCTGGGGTTCTGTTTATGTCTTTCCTCAGGACAATGAGGTTCCTCTTTGGATTCCTGAGCACTGAATGCGCCCTGTGGCTGCTGCTGAAGCCCAACATGACAGAGACCTAATGGGTCTTCATGAAAAAAATCTACCCTTCTGATACCAATGGAGATTGAGAGCCCAATATCGCCAGCTTTGGCGAGCATTAATGTAAGCCTAGGAACTGTAGCCATGAGATTGGATTCTCCAGAAGAGCTGCCAGCTAAAGTCGTGCTGGGATCAAGAAAAATGGGCCTTGGTGGTACGTGTTACTGGAGTTGTATCCATGCCGGTGGATGTCCACACAATCCAGAAGAGAATTTGACATTGCTGCTGCCGCTGTTGCTGTTATAGCAATGGCGCCCACCACTGCTACTCTTTCTGGGATTACCATTTCATAATTGCTTACTATAGCTAGCACAATGGAGACCCTGGCAACAAAAGTAGCTACCACAGTTAGTTAATCTTTCATTCTATTGGGCATAATAAATTTAATTCAGTAGTTATGTACATCTCGATTGGCTTTGAAAATTATAAATTTATAAACTCAAGTTCCAGTTGCTTTTGGGATACTATCTTACAGGGACACCAACGTACAGTATGGCTCATTAAGGAAGGGAATGGCTCAGTTGCCTTTAGCCTACTGGCTATGGGTGAGATAGGACTTCTGTTGGTCTTTTCTGTATCGAATACACAGATTGCAAGCCCAGTGCCACTTTGAGATCTTTGGCAGCAATTAACTATGCAGCTCACACACGATTGAGCCTGTATGAAAATGAGTATTCAGAGACGGGTAATGCCTGGGGGGCACTCACCAACCTAAGACAGAGCACCTGTGTGGCCTGGGCAGGCGTCTCCATGACGGGTAAGGTGACCTGCTGACGTCCCACACAACCCAAGTCAGAAGCTCATTTTTTAATAAAAGGGGGACCTGTAGGGCCCTGGCCCCCGTTTTGGGTAACTGCTGCCTTGCTTGCACACCTTGACCTTGATATCCTCCCTATGCTAATTCCCTGCCAAGTTCCACCCTCCTGAATGCTTAAGAGAAGTTCCTTGTCTGTGTATCCTGAATAATGGGTGTTAACAGATTAGAAGCAAGATTGTAAAACATCAGTAGTGAACTTCTGTCCTCCGGGGTCCTCCCATAGTGCTGTAAGCCTGTATTTAAGACCTCCTTCCCCCCCTTAAATAAATGACATTCAGCATTTAAAATTAAAAAATATATATATATATATATATAAATAATTGAATGAATACTGTGAATGTAATCTATGAATACCACAAATGTGATTAATATCATGAGTGTAATTAATGAATATCATGAGTGTAATTTAAAAAATAAATAAATAAATAAATAAAATGGCAGACAGGCAGGAGGTGTGGCTTAGTGTATGGTGTGGGCATGAGGTATGGGTTCTATCCAAACACTGTACTAAAAAACAAAAACCAAAAGGAGGAGGAAGAAGAAGAGGAGGAGGAGGACCCAACTCCACGCCAGTTGTTGCTCCTACAGACAGGCTCCTTAGTTCTGTTTCTAACTTCCTGCGAAGCCCAGCATCTGCAGGTCTTTACTCTGATACAGCTTCCCTTACTCTGTCAAGAAGAACAGTGCCTTTCTCTCATCTCTTTGTCCACAACTGACACCCCATTCACAACTGCTGAAGTCAGAGTGCAAACATTAAGGAACAAGAGACAGCTCAGGAAGGGAGGAGACTCTCTGCTCTGGGTGTAGGCTTCTCTCTTCCCTCGACCTATAGGCTGTAGAAAACCACAGCATCACAAGTTCTATGCCAGCGCCCATTACTTCTTCCCAGGAGGGTATAGGGCCACATGGCGCTTCCCCTCCCATCTGCACCATTCAGTCTCACACCAGGTTCTTCCTGTCCTTCTCGATTCAGTCTTCACTCGGGCTGCCTGTGACCTAGAAGTAACCACCTTATGGCTGGGGCCTGGATGAGCAGCATGTGAGGTACAAGATCATGGATGTGGCAATGTTTGTTTCCAGTGAAGCAAACTGGGTTCCAAGAAACGACTCAAAGTCCCATACAAGAGTCACACCCCGGCTGGGGAGACGTCTCGGTTGGTAAAGTGCTTACGTCATGAACATGAGGATCTGAACCTGGATCCTGAAACCCACATAAAGCTAGGCATAGGGACATGCCCCTGAATTCCAGTGGTGGTAAGATGGGAGGCTGAGACAGGCAGATACTTGGGAGCTTGTGGGCCCGCAAGCCTAGCGTATGTGGTGAAGTTCCAGGTCAATGAGCCACCCTGTCTCACATAAAAAGTTGAAGGAGCCAGAGGATGAATACCTGCTATTGTCTTCTGACCCCATGTACACCATGTTATGTGTGCACATACATAATCTTTCTTTCCATTATCCTTTCTCTCTCCTTCCCACCCACCCCATGCACACATACTCAATTGATAGATTAAAAACCAGAGACAGGCTCTCAATCCTGTCATAGAATGTTGCCTTACACAATGGGTTGAACAACTGCCTCCCAAAAGATCCCTTTTCTTGGAACTTTACTGTAAAAGAGTTTTTGCAGATGTAAGTAAATCAAGGATTTGTTTATTTTTATGGTTCTGGGGGTGTACCTCAGGGCTCTGCCCAATCTAGACACTCCACTAATCCACACTCTTAGTCCAAAGACTTTTAGATGAAATCACTCAGTGAGTCCTAAAACCAGTGACAAGTGACTGTTTTCTATGCTCTGAATGGAGGCCAGGGCCTCCACGCTAAGCATATAGCCCACCACTGAACTGTATACCCTAGTGAAAGTGTTTGTTTTAAAGGTTTATTTACTTTTTGTGTATGTATGTTTTAATCACATGTATGTCTGCATACTACAAACATGCCTGGTGCCCTTGGAGCTCAGAAGAGAGTATCAGATGCTCTGGAACTGGAACTAGGGATGGTTGTAAGCCACCATGTGGGTGCTAGGAATAGAACCCAGTCATCCGTAAGACTAAGTTCTTTTAGCTGCTGAGCCATCTTTCCAGCTTCTGAAAGTGTTTCTATCAGACATGAAGAGAAGATACAGCTACAGAGAGATGCCATGTGAAGAACAGAGCACAGGAAAACCTCTGTAAGCCAAGGGCACCGGGGACTGACAGCACCACTGGCTCCTAGGAACTAAGAGAGGCTAAAGCTTTCTGAAGGAACTTGCCCTGACCAATCTAGACTCAGGACTTGATTTCCAGAACTGTAAGAGAATAAACTTCTGTTGCCGTGAGCCAGTGGTTTGTGAGAATTCGTTGTAACGGTCATAGCAAGTTAGCATCATGTCAGTCCTGGGTTCTAGCAAGTCACAGTGGGATGCAGACAGGGAAGATAACGTGACATGGATGCTGTGCCAGAGGCCTGTCACCGTGCGAGGCCAGCACTGCTCCCATCTCGGCCTCACCCTCACTCACATTTAGGGGGATGGCTCATCCAGAACTATCATCTAAGTTGATAGTACAAAGCCTTCAGAAGGTTTTTAAACCAACAAGCATTTCCTCCCATTTTATAGCCCAGCATAGTCAAAGTCCAGGGAAATGAACTTTTCCCCTGAGAAACACTCTAACCCTGCCTCTCTATTTCAGAGGTCACAGCATGGATGGGGAGGCTACACCAGAACCCATTTCCAGTGAGCCACCTGATTGGAAAATAGGACTTAGGAACAGGAGACAGCGTTTTCAACTTACCTGTAACTTTATTATCACGGTCACTGTCCATTGTTCCTTACCTGCCAGGTCCGTACTTGAATTCGGTTTGGCTCCACTGTATAAATGCTTTCCTCATGCATTGCTAACACTGACGTTTCACACAGGAATGTCCCTGAAATGAAAGATGAACATCAAAACAGCATCAGCATGGTAGAAGTGCCTTGTGTGAAATCCCTAGTCAGCTTGGTCCTCATGGTAGCTCCACGAGAATATCTTAGCTCCATGAATCTTGTAGATGAGCAGAACAAGATTCCAGAATAAAAAAGGAAAACAAAAACAAAACAAAACACAAAAATAGCACAAACACTAAAAATATAAAACTAAGAAACATGAAAACACAATAAAAAAGAAGAAACACAAAGGAACATCTGCTCTGACCACAGGGAGTGATATAGGCTCCTAGGGCCCCAGGCCTGAACTGAGGGATCCGACATGCCCACCACCCTGCTCACTAGCCTTATCTGCCCTCCCCTGGTTGAAGGTGCTCCCGGCAGCACATCTAGGGCAGCAGGACTGACTAAGCACCTGTCCATGTCATGAGGAACTTTGGAGGCTCCGTGCCCTGACAAAGGTGCTGAAGAGCATATTAGTCAAGGAAGTGACAACATACTTGAAATGGAAGATGTCTCAGTACCTGCTGTCCAAGTCATTATTGAGATAAGAGCGCTCATCCCTGATTCTTGGGACTCACAGGGAAGAGGAGCGGTGGTGTGTGAATTATTGTACAGTACAAGCAATATGACAGTTTCATCTATCCGAGAACTTCAGACTACAGCGTGGAAGGCAGAGGTTCTTGTGCTCATAGATAAGCACTAGGGGAACAAGCACATAAAACATGCAGGGTTGTCTCTGCATACACAGGTGCAGAGGGTAAGGTCAAGGGGAGAGATACATAACTAACTTGTCTTCCACCCACAAGGCTGGGAGCAGTGGGGAGGTCCACAGAGTTTTCCTAGTGAAATCTGCACTTGCTTTATGCAACAGGGATGCATAAGGGGATGACTTGACCATGTGCATGGTTACCAGGTGTGTGGAAGGGTCTGCATTGGGGCTGTGCAGTGTACTTTGATCTAGCAAGGGGGAGGTCTTTTGCCCCGCCCCTTGGCATTGTTATAAAAAGTCCTTTTGAAGAAACAGAAGGGGCCGTTGGGTATTGACCTAGGTCCTCCAGAAGCTATCCTGTGTTTCTGTCTCATTTCTGCTATCTGTCTATCTACAAATTCCTTATTCCTCTCTCCTCCTCATAGGAACCCTGTAAAAGGTGGGAGTTGGCCTCCCACAGAGCAGATGTGGTTAATAGCCTGGTGACCTTTGCACTATCTGTGTAGCCTAGACCATACTGGATCTTCCCCAGACACTTATGGTGGGCTTGTCAATCTAGAGAACATATCTTTATGGAAGAGTATAGAACATATCTTTATCGAAGAGGTCACATATATTTTATAAAGAGTTTCTTTTCTTTGGTTTTTTGAGACAGGGTTTCTCTGTGTAGCCTTTGCTGCCCTGGAACTCATGCTGTGCACCAGGCTGGCCTCGAACTAACAGAGATCCATCAGTCTCTGCCTTTTGAGTGTTGTAGTTTCAATGTAGTCATGTCTTAAGCTTTATTGTGCACATGGGAGTGAGTTAATTATAACCAGAAAAATTCTCATGAAATTGTGCTATGCTTAAATATGCCTAAAATAAACTACTTGAGGTCGGATTCTTGAAGTTTGAACCAACACCTGCCAGAGTCGTGTTGACCTGAACTACCTTCTTGTCTCCTGTGTATTGTTACTCTGCTGGTGGCATAAAGTGTTAAGGGAGATAAAAAGGGAGTGGAAAAGAAATGAGGAAGTGAAGTGATGACCAGTGGACAGCAGCATGGTCAGCTTCTTAAGAGTTAAGAGGTCTCAGAGGTGCAGAGGGTAAGGTCAAGAAGGCTTTACAGGCAAGTTAGAGGAGAAGAGAGTCACATCCCAAAGGCTCGGGAATTCAGGAGGCTGTAAGACAGTGCCAGAAGGTCTGTGCTCTGAATCCCAAAGTTTGTCAAGACTACTATATAGGACACTAGATGCTAAAGCCTCAGAGGGGAGGTTATTCTGGACTGTTACAGGTGTCCTTGTGAGGAGAGATTGATGACAGGGTCAATGTGGCAACACAACCAAAGATAAGCTCTGTGACCATAAACCAAAGACTACAGCAGCCAGAAGCTAGAAGAATCAAAGAATGGACTTTCCCCTTGAGGATCAAGGGGATATGGCCCTGTTTGCTGGATTTTGTTTTTCTGGCCTTTGAAACCATAGAGAATAAATTCCTGTGATTTTAAACCATCATAGTGCTATAGCAGCACTATGAAACTCATATATGTGTGTGGAGGGCAGAGGTAGCCAAATTAAACAGAGAAAGCTGGAGAAATTGGTGCAATGCAGAGCTCAGCTTTGAGACTGATTGATCATGTGAAGATTCACCTGTGGCACATAGCTATGGCTGGCTTACAGTCATTTTACAGGACACTTGTGCAATAGCTCCCTTCCTTAGAAGAAACCAAACTGCTTATGCTCCTGCAGCCTTGTTAGCAGTTCTGGAGCCCAGGAGGATTTGCTGTGCAGAGCCTCATTATACTGCTGAAATACTGACCACTTCACAGGATGCAGTCCAGGAAGCCCTGGCTCTAGGAATTCAGGCACAGGAATGAGAGCTGGCGTGAGGGTCTTGCTAGCTTTGTGCTAATCCCCCTACTCTGCATTAGAAGGTGAAGCAATTCTAACCTGCATTCCTTAAGGTAGATCCTGAAGGTTCAAAGACCGCCACCTGTTTTCCATTCCAGACAGCCACAGCTTCCTAAAATGAACATGGATGTCCAAAAGCAGAGATAAGGAAGAGTAAAGTGCAGACCACAGACCCACTACATGTTCCTGAAGCCTGCCCTCTTCCTTCATCACTGAGTGTTACCATGCCATCAGCTCAGCTTCAGCTCACCGAGTGGTCCATGGATGCACGTTAGACCTAAAATGCCTGTGGGTTTTTAGTATTTTTTTTTTCTAAGTATGACATACATGGACATCCAAGATGGCTGAAGCTGTCACCAAGTCCCCTTGCTGTCCTGAATTACCCTAATGACCCAGCAGGCAGTTCTTTTGACCACATTAAAGACCCTTGTCTAATACCTACAGCCCACTCTTGGTAGTCACCTTGGTAGCGAATACTCCAGTGATGTGCATGTCAGTATGCAGACTGTGTGTGCTCCCCGTGGACAGGAAAGACACGTTGACTAAGCTTGGGGAGATCTGCACAGCAGCTACTTGCTGGTGAAAGTGCGATGACATGGCTTGCTCACTGAGGATGGACACAGAGTTGACGCTGCTCACTGCCAGAAGATTCTTCCTGGAGCCCCACTTCAGTACCATGTGGGGAGAATCAAATGCATAAACAGGAGAGACTGTCAGGAAGTATATAAACACTCCCGATGAGAGTCTATAAGCTGCTTCTTGTTATTTAAAGTACTGATCGACTTGAGCTATGAACTGGCAGGCAGACACCTGTGTGGCTGTTCTACCCAGGGTCTGCTCTAACTGCAGGCCATCTGCTAGGAATTTGCCATTCTGATTATGACATATTCATATTTCTTATTTTATATGAATTTATAGGTAATTTATATCATTAAATTATCCAGCTTTCTTCTGCTGTGAGAAAGAAATGTTAGTTTCCTAGCTTTTTTGTTTTGTTATGTTTTTGTTTTTCCAAGACAGGGTTTCTCTGTGTAGCTTTGCGCCTTTCCTGGATCTCACTCTGTAGACCAGGCTGGCCTTGAACTCACAAAGATCTGCCTGCCTCTGCCTCCCAAATGCTGGGGTTAAAGGTATGCACCACCACCGCCCGGCTAATTTCCTAGCTTTAAGTCAACCTGAAATGCTCAGTTCTCACAACTAATTAAGAGCCATGTAAAAGATCAGAATATAGCCAAAAAGGAGGTATCAGAAGTAGCTGTGAGATGATCCAGATGATGCTGGACTCAGCCAAGACTTCAAAGAGGCTGCAATAAATATGGTCATTATCATAAGCATCCTACTGCAAATACTAGAAGGTATGATGATTCTGTCTCAGACACAGTGTTAACAAGTGACAAATGAAACACAAAATGCTCCTAAGAAATGAAGCCAATGTCTATACAAAAACCTGCACACACGTTAACAGCAGCTTCATTTATAACTGCTCCAAACCTGAATCAGCCCAAATGCCCATCAGCAGAAAACTGTGGTCTACCCATGCAACAGGGACATCAGCCATAAAACGGGAGCACTGATACCCGCTCTGACATGAGATGTCAGGGAACAAAAGCACAAAGACTGGGTTTTATATGCTTCTATTTGTTTAGTTTTTATTCTTTATTTATTAAATTTATTTATTTTACATCCGACAGAAGTTTCCCATTCCTCCTCTCCTCTGCCCCCTCCACCTCAATCCACACCTCCTCCAGGAGACTTAAAGACAGGGCTCTCTTCACAGCACCTGCTGTCTTGAACTCCCAGAGACCCACCTGCCTCTGCCTCCTGAGTGCTGGGATTAAAGGTGTGTGCCACCACTGCCTGGCTAGTTGCTTCATTTTTTTTTAATGAATGTCCAGAGCAGACACATCCAGAGTCACAAAGTGTATTACTGGCTGTGGAGGGCTGGGAAAAGGAGAAGTGGAGGAGGGTGTGGATCTCTTTTTAGAGCAACTAAAATGTTTTAAGGTTTGTTGTGAAGAAAAAAATATTGTGGTGAAGACTGGCAAAACTCAGTGACTATACTAAAAATCACTGGATATGTAACTTGTGTATTAATGAAGCTGTTTTAGACATATTTACATATGAATATATAGGTAGAGACAGAGAACTTAGTAAACAGATTGACAGATATTAATATCTGATGTATATATTAATATACATCCACAATCCCTTATCTGCAATACTGAAACTCAAAAGACATTTCAAATCTATTCTCTTCCTCCTCCTCCTCCTTTGGTTTTTTGAGACCGGGTTTCTGTGTGCAGCTCTGGCTGTCCTGGAACTCAGACCTGCCTCTGCTTCCCCTGAGTTCTGGGATTAAAGGTGTGCACCACCACTGCCTGGTTCTCTTTTCATTTCTTAAAAGATAGGCTCTCTCATCATGTTGAACAGGCTTTCCGCAAACTTGTGAGTTCACTGATTGTCCTGCCTCAGCCTTCCAAGTAGCTGGGACTATAGGCATGCATCACCATACCTGACAAATACACCACCACCACCCCCTCTGAGACAGAGTTTTCTCTGTGTAGACCAGGCTGGCCTCAAGTTCAGAGATCTGCCTGCCTCTGCCTCACAAGTGTTGGGATTAAAGGCGTGTGATACCACCCCCATACAGCTCAGTTTGGCCTCATGCCTCAGGTTCCTAAGTATTGGGATTACACATCTATATAATTTGTTAGTATTATTTTTCTGGTGCCAAATTGAATAACTGATAAATAAAAAAGATTAATTTTTTTTAAACAAGTTAATTATGTTCTCTGTTTGGTACAGCAGACAATGAGTGCACCAAATGTGTCACAGAGCTGTATACTGTACCTTTATTTGTGTGATGTTTCCTTCAAGCTCAGTAGGTGTTTGAAGGGCCCACATGTCCTTGCCCTCCACCCCTCTGCCATTTGGGGAATTTGGCATTTTTTTCCACAAGGCTACTCGCCCTTTATTGGTTCCAGCAGCCAGGAGACCTACAGGTAAAAGCAAAGCACAGGTTACTTGTTGAAAAAGACTTAAAAGGTGCTGGGGATGCTGTTTTTTGTTTCCAAGCTGCCTTACTCAGGCTGCTAATCTAATGCTCCACCAGTGCTGAATACTCAGCAGGGGCTAACTCAGTGACACTCTGGCTCTTCTCCTACTTCCTGTCCTTGGTATTTGCACACTCATGCATCTGTATACTTTCCCTAGTGCACAAACACTTAGCCATACCATCCGAGGTCTAGGCATCGATGTATGTGATATCAGTGTTACTGTTTTGTCAAACCTTTTAAACACTGTGTGAAATAAGGCTTTATTGCCATTTGTTCATCTTTGACTGACTGATCGTAACAACTCACTCACTTTCTTTCTTTAAAGACAGTACCTCACTACGTAGCCTTGGCTGGCCTGGAACTCACAATATAGACCAGAGATCCACCTGCCTCTGCCTTCTGAGCACTGGGATTAAAGGTCTATGCCACCGTACCCAGCTTCCATTTTTGAATAGGTCCTAAGTCTCACTATAACTTTTCTTCCCTGACACAATGCTTAAAGTTTTCTCTATTCTTTTCATGTCAGGTCAAGAAATCTCACCTTTGGCTTTACAGAAACAAGCACAGTTTATACTCTCTCCTTTTTCGAAGCCAAACTTCTCCTGTGGGCTCAGTATATAATTCTCTCCTCGTTCTAAGTCCCAGAATCTGCAACAGAAAGAGGAAAGACCCGTGAAGGGTTGTATTAGTGTCCTCCTCTGACCTGAGGGCTGTATCCAGCTTGGGAAGAAAACTCAGAGTTGTGCCCTACAGACTCCTAATACAAAAAAGAAACCTGATGTTATACTGTTTACAATTAACAAGTGTGGTTAGTAAAGGATAGTTTACATGTGGCATAGAGGAAGAAGAGAACACAGGAATCCCAGCTACACACAGTAACAGTGAACATTATGTGGCCAAAAAGATACCAAAATGCCTGTTTCTATTTATGCCAAACTTAAGAAACTATGCAGAACTAGGTTTGGCAGTGTGCATCTATAGTCCTAGTTACTTGAGAGGCTGAGGCAGGAGCATTGTTTGAGTCTAGAAGCTGGACACTGGTATAAACAGTAGCATCAAGACCCTGTATCAAAAACAAATTTCTCCCAAACCAGGTAAAGTGATTCCAAGGGCAGATGTGATATAGTCATGCTGCCTGAAGGCATGGGGGAAAGCAGGAAGAACAGTTAGAGCAGAGGCCTGGGGCCTCCACTGTTTAGTTTCAAAGACCTGTCTAATATGTGAAAGTTCATTCAATGTGCATTATCCCTGTGTATATTAAAGAATCTGTTCCGGACAGGATTTTCTAGGGATCTGCATGGGAAGACAAGCTCTCACCTGAGCACTGGTTCTCCGATGGCTGTGACAAGAAGGCTACCCTCTATCAAAGTGATATCTGCCCGGCGGCCTGGTTTCCCACTCAACTTTACCTGTATAGGGAAAAAAGCAACTTGAAAGAAGCACAAGGCTCTTGCTGAGATGCCTGATGAAACTGTGTTAGCCTGGCATCTGGTCTTCAGTGACATCACTGAGACTCACCAGGGGGTCACAACACAAGGCAAATGGGGGAAATGGAGAGTTGGCCTTATTTTTAAGGGGTTGGGCTAGAGGGATGACTAAGTTTAGGAGCACTCGCTGCTCTTCCAGAGGACCAGGGTTTGATTCCCAGCACTCACATGGCTGTTCACAACTGTTTGTAACTCCAGTCCCAAGGGATCCAACAACCTCTTTTGGCCTCACTGGGCACTAGGCACACTCAGGGTACACAAACATGTGTGCAAGCAAAACATGTACACATAAAATAAAATAAAAATTCTAAAAAGATTAGGGAAAAGATATATAGGCTGAAGCAAACAGCAACTTACACATGAAGAGACATCTGACCTAGTGCATGGTGGGCATTTCTATACTGAATACTAAACACTCCTTGCTCTGTCACGACTATACTTTAGGGATGGTCTCCCATCCCCAGTTTGTACAGAAAGCAGACTTTCCCAGAGTCCAACAACCAGGACAGAGCTAGTCAGGTACCTGAAGCAGGGTGCTATGAGCTGTCTCCTCCCCATCCCGTTCATATGTTGAAGCACCAACTACCTATGTGATGATAAGGACACAAAGGGCCTTCAGCAGGTAATTAAGGGAGGATGCTGGAGTCTGGCCCCAAGAACAGATGGAGCAGAGAGCACATGCTCTCATTTTCCCTCAAGCTCATCTGTTCTCTTCCTCTAACTCTCCAGACTCCACGGAAGGACACAGGGAGGCCATTCTATGTAATCCAGAAATCGATCCCTCAGCAAGAACTGAACTGGCTGTAGCCTATTTGGACTTCCTGATTCCAGAACTGTGAATGAAATGTCTGTTGTTAAACTATCTAGTGAGTGGTTATTTGTGAAGTTGGCTCAAGCTGACTAAGACACTTTGCCCCTGACATTCCAGGACTATTCACAACTGCTGTTATAGGACACAAGGAGCTCTCCAACCTAGAGGAGCATAGTTAGGGAAAGCTCAGCATTCTCTATGGTTCATGGATTCTTATAAATCGGGACCAGCTGGGCATTCTGGCTCACCCCTATAATCCCAGAATTAAAGAGACTAAGGCAGGACGATCAGAAGTTCAAGGACAGCCTTGGCTTATATAGCAAGTTCCAGGCCAAGGTGGAAATATGAGACCTTGTCTCAAAGAAACAAAAAATATGCTGGGGGCAGTGGTGCACGCCTTTAATGCCAGCACTCAGGAGGCAGAGGCAGGCAGAGCTCTATGAGTCTGAGGCCAGCCTGGTCTACAGAGTGAGATCCAGGACAGCCAGGGCTACACAGAGAAACCCTGTCTCGTAAAACAAACAAACAAAAAACAAACAAACAAACAAACAAAAGCCCCCAAACCAAAACAAAACTGATAAAAGAAACAAAAGAGGGCTGGAGAGATAGCTCAACATTTAAGAGCACTGACTGCTCTTCCAGAGGACTTGGGTTCAACTGCCAGGACCCACATGATGGCCCACTCCAGTTTCACGGGATCCAACACCCTCTTCTGGCCTCCATGGGCACCAAGCATGTATTTGGTATAGAGACATACATGCAGGCAAAACACCTACACATACTTAAAAAAAAAAAAAAAAAAAAAGAAAGAAAGAAAAGAGGAGCAAAAGATGAACAGGGGCAGCAAGCAACAGGGCTCCTAAATGAAATGTACAGAGTGCACAAGTGACCTTTATCTAGGAGCATGTGGCAATGGATGCCTTTCCAGTGGGCCTCTTAAACGCGCAGAGGGTCTCAGGGCTACAACACAGCTGTCTTTCATGGACATTCTGGCATCTTAACATTACAGTTCAGCCAAGGTAACTAACATTTGCTCACTGCATAAAACAAAGTAAACACCTATGGTGGCAAACAGCAGATGTGAAAGAACATGGTACAGAACTGCCACTGTAATAGACACCGGGCAATGCCACCCCCAGCTCTGAGACAATAAATGAGCCTCCTTAGAGCACTTTCATAGAGCTGCAAAGTGGGGACAATGTCTCCTGCTCTAGCCAACTCTGTGTGGAAGTCCAATGGGATGCTGAAGGGGAATTCTCTAATTGAGAAGGGCAAGCCTGGGTAACCCTGATTTTACCCACGCCTGTTCAGAGATACTGGAAAATCTTTCATGTTCCTCACTTACACTGAATAGCCTAGAGTAAGAAGTGACACTGAACAGCTAGGCTAGCTGCTCTTCCAAGCAAGTGACAGCTCTTCGGCCTTGCTAACCAAGATAGAAAAGACAGTCAAAACAGGCAAGACTCCCAGGTCCTTAGCACAATCCAGTAGGCCGGCTAGTCCGGCACCTTGCTTCCACCTACCTTCATCACTTCTTCAGCTTCCCCCTCAGGAGTCACCACATACAAAGACAGCAGGAGGTTCTGGGTAACCACAACCAGTGCTTCTCTCTTCTCAATGTAGAACAGCATCTGGACGGAGCTATCTGTGGACGCCACCTGGGCAGTCTTGCCTTTTTCATCCACATAGTGCACTGTCCCTGGGGAAAGAGGTGGCTCCTGGCTCATTGGTCTTTTTTTTGTTTTGTTTTTCGAGACAGGGTTTCTCTGTGTAGTTTTGGAGCCAGTCTTGGATCTTGCTCTGTAGACTAGGCTGGCCTTGAACTCACAGAGATCCACCTGGCTCTGCCACCCAAGTGCTGGGATTAAAGGTGTGCGCCACCGCCACCCGGCATGCTCATCAGTCTTTCAATGGTACCCATGAGCAACAGTTTCTATCTACTTAGGGATGCTCCGATAAAAGGTCTATCACCTTTATAAGAACTTAAGACATTTGCCACAATGTTTCTCAGGCTACCATCTCTGGTATGATCTCTGCTTTACTGGCCAGGATAGCTGTCTCTGGATTCTTTCTCCACTACTCTCCTGGATGACATAAATTAGTATCCAGCCCATCTGAGTCTGTAGCCTTGTACCTAACTGTTCCATCATCTATATTCACTATCTTTAGGTGTATTTTTTCATTTTGTTTTTATTTATTTATCTTTATTTTATGTGTATGGCTGTTTTGCCTACATATATGTATGTGTACCACAGGCATGCAGTGGCCAGAGAGGCCATCAGTTTCCCCTGGGACTGGAGTTCTAAATGGTTGTGAGCTACCATGTGGGTTCTGTGAGTCGAACTTGAGTCCTCTCGAAGAGCAGCCTGAGTTCTAAATCACTGAGCCATCTCTCCAGCTTTCTTTAGGGGTATTTGTACCCTCCCTATACTGAGACCCTAAAGATGACTCTTCTCTCGGCCCTCAGGTCTCATGTCATTGGGTGTATCATTGCCATCCTGCCTGGCTCTCTCTCACCTTCCCTCTTTTGTCCTCCCCAGCTCCTCAGCATCTGAACTTCAGGAGGCAGTGGTACTACAGCATCTCTTCTCCCCACACAGACTCCTCTTCCTGCCCTGCCCTGAACAACCGCTTCAACACTGGCCAGCACCATCTGCTCTGCCTCCTTGGTTTCTTCTTAGATGTATGAGTGATCAGTGAGTTCCAGGGATTCTTTGGCTCGTTCTGAAGTTCTTCAAGAGCCTCCACAGGGGACCTTCTTGTCCTCTGGTCTCATCTTATTCTCTATGGATAACTTGAGTTCTCATTAAATGGAAAGTTCGAAGTCATCTAAGCTAATTTTAACAATTTTAGTATTTAGTAAGCAGAGATCATGGAGCAGGATCATTAGACAACAGGAGAGTAGACACTAATATAATCCCCATCTTCCACGGAGGGAAATTAAAGCACATAGACGATCTTGCACCCTAACACCCACATCTTGGGGGCTAGGCAGCGATCTAGATCTAGATCCTCCATAGCTCTGTATACAGCCTCTTGCAGGCTGCCAGCATCATTCCTTCCCCTCAGCTCTCCTTCCTATACCCTTCCCCTGCCCCTTGGTGATGCACCCACTTGGATATTCCCTCCGGGACTTCCTCAATTGTCCCTCTCCACTGGTTCTATCTCTTTATCCTCTAAAATGAAAGGTCTCTCCTATTCAGAAATTATAAACCTGTGATCTCTTCCAACATCAGCAGCCTCCCTTCTCAAACCCAGCCACCTCCTGTGGCTCTCATTTCTTGGGCTCAGCCAGGTACCACACCTGACTATCACTCTTTCTCATTAGCTTCAGAATGTATTTGTTCAGTCCTGGCAGGGAGGTGTGTCTCCTGCTTATACTGAGAACAAGTGATATTAAAATCAACTGACAGTCAGCACGGTGGTATAACTATAATCTCAGCACTCAGGAAGCTGAGGTAGGAGGGTTCCAAGAGTTTAAGATCAGACTAGGCAAAAACAAAACCGCAAAATAGGTAAAAATATAATCAACAGATGGTGCTTAATAGTAGCCTCTGTGAGGGAGGGCTAGCTGCAGGCTACAAGGGCAAACTGTCATTGTCCTGCTTATGCTTCATTTTCAAGAACCTGAAATACATTTAGCATACAGTAAGTACTTGATAATTATGCAGACTGAATAACAGAGGAAGCACTCGGGAGGCAGAGCTCTGTGAGTTCAAGGTCAGCCTGATCTACAGAGTGAGTTTCAGGATAGCCAAGGCTACACAGAGAAACCCTGTCTCAAAGATACAAACAAACAAACAAACAAACAACCAACCAAAAACCTCCATGAGGGCAGGCTTGGTGGCACACACCTTTAATCCCAGCACTTGGGAGGCAGAGGCAAGTCTACATAGTCTGGTCTACATAGCATGTTCTAGGCCTGCCAGGGGTATGCAGTAAGACCTTGTCTCAAAAACAAACAAACAAACAAACAAAAAAAACAAAAACAAAAACCAACAACAAAACCCCAAACAAACCCCTAAACCAAAACAATACCAATGAAAAAATTAATCAACCCATCAACCATACAAAAATCCTAAAAATGTCTTGACGAGCTGGGCACAGATAATGGTATATGCCTGTAGTCCCAATATTTAGGAGACTGTGGCAGGAGGAAGATCATGAATGTGAGGCAAGCCTAGGCTACATAGTGAGACCCCTATCTCAAAACAAAGCAAAATAAACAATAACAAAACAAAACTTCTTGAGGAAAACCCTTCAACACAAATTAAGATGGCCTGTCCTCATCTCTTCGAGAGCAAGCACAGCGCCATCTAAGCAGGAGGACATCTTCAGGGATCCCAGCATCCAAAGAGATGTGTCCCGTAGCCTGTCTTCATTTTACACAGAAGCACTACTGTCTGCCTAAAGTAAAATCTCTTTGGTTCCCACAATCACATCCCAAGTTGCTCACCATCCATCAGACTGACAAAGAAAGACAGCCCCTCTTGAGACCCCGTCTTCAGGAAACTTCCAAAGCTGCTTTTTCTCCAGTTAAACATGTCCAGGGCTTTCTCATCACCACTTACTGCTGCCTTTGCCAACTGAACCAGATTCCTGAGAGTAAAGGACACAGCAGTCAAGACTTCTAGAATGACTTGGGGCTGGGTCCATCTGGGTCAGGAGCCATGCAACCCACCCCCAGGACGAAGGGAGACCCAGTGGGGCTTCGTACTTACTCTCCAGGCGGGGGGAGCCGGAAGATGCAATGGGTGAGTGGCTTCCCGTATTCGTGTTTCAGGAGTGGGGTCCCCTGTACTCGGCCCCGCTGGTCCAGTCTCCACAAGAGCAGGACTCCAAGCTGCAGAAGGCCAACAATGTGTGTAAGGACACATTCTTACATAGGACCACTGATGGGAGGTAAACAATAAACGGAGAGGCACAACACTGGCGATTCCTTGTGATTCAAACACATTACTGTACTACATGTGTACCATGGAAATGCCATACTATTCAAAAGTATTTCTAGAACCACAACTCTTCTCTGTGGCCCCCCCCTTCCTCAGTCCTAGAGAGCAGCTGTCATACACTTAGAACTGCTAACTTTAGAACAGATTTTGGTTTACAGTACAGAGCTCCTACAGATGACTCCAGTTTCCTTACTACTGTATTGTATGGTACATTTCTTAGAGTTAATGAGCTAGGGCTTGGGATACAGGTCAGCAGTAGAGTGCTTTCTTAGTACACAAGCCCTGAATTCAGTCTCTAGCACTCCCGGGGGTGAGTGGGTGGGTGGGGGGTGGGTGGGTGGGAGGGAGGAAACACTTGCCTGGAAATTAATGAGCTAATATTTGTATCACTACCAACTGAGTCCACACTACTTTATTCAGAGTTCTTCAGCTTCCCTTACTATCCCTTTTCTGTCCCAGGAGCCTAACAGGATTCCACATGACATTAGCTGTCCTGTCTTCTTAGGCTCCTGTGGGCAGTGATTTCCTCAACATTCCGTTTGCGTAGTACTAAGGTGCTGCTCAGGGGCAGTGTAGGGCACTGCTTCACTGGGATCTATCTGACGTTTTCCCCATAGCTGGATGGGGGTTATAGATCTGCTGGGGGAGGATCAGAGAAGCAGTCCCTACTACGAACACAACTCGTCACTGTGATGTTGACCATGATACCTTGTAGAGGTAGCTTTTATACATTGTAAAGTGACTCTTTTCCCTCCCTTTCTATGCTGTACTCCTGAGAAAGAAGGATGCAGTGTACATTTCTCATTTAAGGGGTGGGAGTCAATATTATACTTCCTCAAGGACAAAGTATCTACATAAATTATTTGGTATTCTTCAGCATAAGGAATTTGTTTCTTTCCCATTATTTGTTTACTGATAAGCATGTTTATATCAGCATGGACTCTTAAGTATGTATTTCCTGCTTTGGTTATAATCTAAATGCTGTTAAACTCTGTTGCTCAGACTTTTCTAGCTCTGACCACTGGGGGCATTTCCAGTTGCCCTGAGGCCTTTTGACGTGAATACCAGGAGTCCTGGTTCTTTCATTACTGGAAGCACTGAAAACTCAAGTCCAAAAGCTTGGGAAACGGTGTGTTCAATCTGGAAGTCACCAGAAGCTCAGATCAATTACATACTGAGTGCCAGAGAAGTCTAGACGTGGGAGGAAAAGACTCCATCACAACTGGTGGAACTGACTGGGGAATGTGAGTCAAGCTTTGGCAAAAGACCATGTTTCAATCTGAGTCTCTTCACCCTGATACCCAAGCACTCCCCAAGGGCTGTTTCTCCACTGTTTCTCCAGTAGACATTTCAGAACCTGTGAACTCTCTTTGCTGCCCTGCTTCAATCATCAATATCCCAAACTGCTGGATGACACCACCTTTAGTGTAGCCAGGAAAAGGATTTTCAAATCATGTGCACTTCAAAAGAAACATATTTGGGCCTCTAAGAAAGATCATGAAGTTCTAAGACAGCATGAAACATAAGCACACACGATATGAAGAGAATATATTATAAAACTGACGCTCCTTGACTCTGCCAGCTCTATGAAGACAAGGAGAGTGTTTAGAAATTCTTTGTGTTTGTGTGTGTGTGTGTGTGTGTGTTTGTTTTGTTTTTCGAGATGGGGTTTCTCTGTATAGTCCTGGCTGTCCTGGAACTTGTTCTGTAGATCAGGCTGGCCTCGAACTCACAGAGATTCACCTGCCTCTGCCTCCCAAGTGCTGGGATTAAAGGCATGTGCCACCTGGCGGAAATTATTTTTTAAAAAGTTAAAAAATAATGTTATACGGTGAAAAAAACAAAAGAAAACATGAAAAGATAAGAAAAGGAAACTCTCCTGGAAATGAGCCTTGTGGGGCACATGGGTTGTAGGCACAGGGCTGCATATGC
Source organism: Peromyscus attwateri (assembly GCA_902168425.1). NCBI lineage: Eukaryota > Metazoa > Chordata > Mammalia > Rodentia > Cricetidae > Peromyscus > Peromyscus attwateri. The sequence goes on along the minus strand of CABHPP010074212.1, from coordinate 7,693 downwards.
TATGGCTTGTGGGGCGTTCATATCTCTGATTTTAATTAATTAGCTCCCAGATGAGCTCAGGTTCCTAAACATTCTTACATATCCAGACTTCTGGGCTGCTGATTTGGGGAAGGAAGGTGGTACTGGACATAAATGCTAGTTTCTTACAACAAAGTGCTAACTTGAAACATTATTATTTACAGAAAAACTGCAAAGACAGTACTGAGTTCTTGTATATGACACTAATCTCCCTTACTATAAGACTGTAGGACACACTTGAGTTGAGGAGTTAGGGCTGGGGCTGTACCCAGGAACAATGTCTTTTACTCAGTCAGACAGACATATGACCCTCATTCTGACAGAGGGCAAAAAATCTTCTTGCTAGAGATACACTGACCAGTCCCAGGTTCCAAGTCTGGGTGTCTTTTCCATGTCTTCATCTTCCTGTGAGGACTTGAAGGCTTACCATTCCCAAGGGTGGCCCTATATGCCCAGCTACCTCTTTACCCTCTCTTATTCCATACAATGTAGTTGTATACAGTATGATCACAAAGGAACACTGGCTCAAAGGTAAAACCAGCTCCATTTGTGAAGGTGAGTGAAGGTGAGTGAAGGTGACTGTCCTGTTTGTTACCGCACTGGTGGGGAGTCTGAGTGGTGTGCTACATTCTAATAGCACACCCCTGAAAAGCTTGATTAAAGACCAGCTGGCCACATGTTGGGGTGTAGGTCTCCTTAACTTTCATACTGGCCTCTGTAAGAGATACTGGGAGAAGACAAATGGCCTGGCCTGTATGGTGGCATTCTAGGCTCTTCTAGAGCAATAGGATTTTTAATACACCTTCAGTGAGATCCCTGGAGATATTTTTTTCTGGGGATAGTCCCTTGCTCAGATGCTATTGACTGGTACACATGAGGTGCTGGGGTGAAGTGGCCTCGGCGTCCTTCCCAAAGTCTGGATTTGGGACAGAGAAGGGAAGGAAGGTCTTTCTTCCCGAAATGCTGGGCTTTTGCGCAGTGAATTGGACAGCCTGCTGGCCCCAGATTAAGTATATATTTTGCGCCTTCAGCTGGTCTCGGTTGCTTCCCTTGGTGAGCACAACAGGGGTGTTTGTGGAAGAGTGGAGAAGTTGCTGGGATCAAGCCTGGTGAGCGATGTTTGCTCACTCTTTATACCTATCTTCCTGCTTTAGCTCACAATTAAATTAGTTCCAGCACAACGTTAGATTTTCTGAGAAGGATTAAACATTTCTTTTCTTAAATGTTCTGACTAAAGGGACTTAGTCAGCTCACACCTGGGTTTCATTTTATGCCTGCATAATGTTTGGTTAGTTGTTTCTTGATTTTGTCAAGATGAGGATGATGAAATGTAATGATTCTGAATTATTCTATCTCACAGGAGACTGTCAGACTATTTCATAATATGAAGGTGGAAAGCTCATTAATGATATTCTGCTGTACTCATAGATTGGTGCCTAGCCTAACTGTCATCAGAGAGGCTTCACCCAGCAACTGATGAAACAGATGCAGAGACATACAGCCAAACATTAGGCAAAGCTTGGGGAAATCCTGCGGGAGAGGGGGAGGAAGGATTGTAGGAGCCAGTGGGGTCAAGGACAACACAAGAAAACCCACAGAACCAACTAACCTGGGCTCCTAGAGACTGAACCAACAACCAGGGAGCCTGCATGGGACTGACCTAGGCCCTCTGCCTATGTTACAGCTGTGTAGCTTGGTCTTCTTGTGGGACTCCTAACAGTGGGAGCAGGGGCTGTCTCTGACTGTTGCCAGCTTTTGGGACCCTTTCCTCCTACCAGATTGCCTCATCCAGCCTTAATAGAAGAGGAGGTGCCTAGTCTCACTGCAACTTGATATACCATGGCTGGCTGATATCCATGGGAGGCCCACTGTTTTCTGAAGAGAAACAGAGGAGGAGGATGGGGGTCTGGGGGAGGGACTGGGAGGAGAAGAGGGAGGGGAAGCTTTGGTTGGGATGTAAAAATAAACAAACAAACAAACAAAAATTTTAAAAATGGAAGAACCCAATAAAAAATGGGCAAATGAAACATTAGGTACAGAGAGAGCCCAAATTGGAGATCTCCGTCAGTCTCTTCTCTTGGAATTCGGAGGAACCCCTTGAAACAGTGCAAAGGGGGAGTCAGAATGGTCAAGGATACCACAAGAACATGGCCCACAGAATCAACTAAGCAGGGTTCACAGGGGCTCACAGAGACTGAAACAGCAATTGTGGAACCTGCGAAGGTGTACACTAGGTCCTCTGCAAATATATTATGGTTTTTGGCTTGGTGTTCTTGTAGAACTACTAACAGTGGGAGTGGGGGTGTCTCTCTTTTGACTGCCCTTGGGACCCTTTTCCTTCTTCTGGATTGCCTCGCCTAACCCTGATATGAGGGTTTGTACCCAGTCTTTCTGTATCTTATTATGCTGTGTTTAGTGGATATCCCTGGGAGGTTTGCTCGTTTCTGAAGGGAAATGGAGGAGGAGTAGATCTGGGGGAGCAGGGGTGGGTGAGAGGACTAGGAGGACTGGAGGAGGGAAACTGTGGTCTGGATGTGTTGTGTGAGAGAATAAAAAAAAAAAAGAAAGAAATAGAAATGATCCCTAGAAATGATACTCATCCTCAAGAGCTAGAGAAATAGACTTTACAGAACTACCAAGATGCTACACATTTATCTTTCAAGAAACTGCTTTTAGGGGATGGAGAGATGGCTCAGCGGTTGAGAGCACTGATTGCTCTCCCAGAGGTCCTGAGTTCAATCCCAGCAACCATATGGTGGCTCACAACCGTCTATAATGAGATCTGGTGCCCTCTTCTGGCCTGCAGGAACATATGCAGGCAGAACACTGTATAAATAATAAATAAATAAACCTTTAAAAATTGCTTTTAATTATCACATTTATTTACTTTGGGGTGGGGACATGAATGAGCCACACTGCATGTGTGGAAGTCATTGGACAACTGTGGGAGTTGATTCTCTCCTTCCATCCTGTGGGTCCCAGAGATCAAACTCAGGTCATTAGGCTTGTCTGCAGGTACCCTTACCGCCTGCTGAGCCATCTCAATGGCCCTCTTTCTTTTCTTTTATCTTTCTCCTCTTCTTTTCTTTCTTTTTCTAGTACTAGGAGTTGAATTCAGGAACCTGCCCGTGCTAGGCAAACACTCTATCACCGAACTAGACCTCCACACTACGATATTAAGATATTACTGTTTTGCTGTTTGCTTTTTGAGACAATGTTATGTGTCTCAGGCTGGCCTAGAACTTGCTATGTAGCTGGAGATGGCCTTCAACTGATTCTCCTGCCTCCATCTCATAAGTGCTTGGGTCATGTGCCATCATGTTGAGTTTATGTGATGCTGGTGATCAAACCCAGGGTTTCGTGCATACTGGGTAAGTACTCTATCAACTGAACTACATCCTCAGGACCCAAGCCCAAGAGATACTACTTTTCAAAGCAAAGTTCTCATTCATACTGTAAGCTACTTCAAATCCATAGAACATGTTTTGGCAAATACCTATCTAACCACAGGATAGGGGAAGGGACAGGACTTAGTGGTAGAACTCTTGCCTAGCATACATGAGACCTTGGATTTAATCTCTGGCACTTAACAAAACAAAATAAACCTTACAATGGCATAAGCCCTAGGTCCTACTGGTTTTACCAGTCCATTTCTGTATCCTCTGTCTGTTTGTCAAAAGACTAGAAACCACTGAAATGCTTATCAGATAGTTAAATAGTTAATTTCATATAACGAAAAGCCTAATACAAGAGTACAAAGATCTCTATTTACCAATATAGAAAGATCTCCAAGATACATTGTAAAGTGAAAAATGCAAAAAACAGAGTGTGCACAGTATGCTATATTTAAAAATTAAGCTAATAAGGACTACACCCTTGTTATATTCTCCAAAGGTATTAGCCATATGCTAAATACTAGATTCCGGAACCTTTAGGAGGTAGGATCTACCAGAAAGAGTTAATGGACGGTGTGTCCTTGAAAGGGATATCTGATGTTGGTCCCGTCTCTCTTTGCTTCCAAGTAGTCATGATGAGAAAAGATGTTTTCCACTATGCACACGTGCTTTGATGTATTGTTATCACATGCCCAAAGCAACATGGACAAGCAGTCATGGATTAGAATCCCTGAAACTACAAGTTAAAATAAATCTTTTCTTACAAGTTGTTCATGTTGAGTATTTGCTACAGTGACGGACACTGAGTAATAAAACCTTCTATGTGCAAGTCTTGTTCCAAATGTTTAAGTTTGAAAGTAATCATGAGGTTATGGTCAAACATTTAAACTGAGGGACATTTTGGAAAGCAACTAGTCTGGACTCAAAATGTCAATATTATGACAGGCAAAAGGGTGAGGGAAGAATGGAGAATAGAAGACCAGGAAATTGGTCGTGGCTAAAATACCAACAAGAATGACAACTAAATGCACTGTATGAACCTTGGCTAAATCCTGGGTTAGAAAAAGACAGCTATAAAGGACGTTACTGCAACAAGTGGCAAAAATTTGGGGAGGTGTGTGTGTGTGTGTTGTGTGCATGTGTGTATATGCATGTTCACATGTATGTGGGCACAAGTGTTACATATGTGTAGAGGCCTGAAGTTGATGTTGGATATCTCCCTCAGTTGTGCTTCAATTTATTTAATGAGGTAGCGTCTCTCACTGAAGCCAAAGCTTGCTGAGTCCAGCTAGTCTAGCTAACACTTGCTCTGCCTCCTGAGTGCTGGGGTTACAGCAGATGACACACCTACCTGGCTTTTACATGCGTTCTGATGAGCCGAATTCTTTTTTTCCCCCAAGACAGGGTCTCTCTGTGTAGCCCTGGTTGTCCTGGAACTCACTATATAGACCAGGCTGGCTTTGAACTCAGAGCTCTGCCTACCTCTGCTTTCCAAGTGCTGGAATTAAAGGTGTGCACCACCACTGCCAGGCAGCTGATGATCCAAATTCTGATCCTCATGTTTACAAGGCAAGACCTTTATTTTCCCATTCCAGATAAGAGAAATTTTAATATGGATTGCATATAGGGTAACAGTACTGTATCAATGTTCAGTTTCCTGAATGTGACAGAAACTTAGTAGTGATGTGGGAGATGTCTGAAAGTTAGGTGCCAGATGCCTATGTACTTAGAAGTCAAGTATCACAGTATCTCTGAATTTGCAAATATGTGGGGAAAAAAGTGCACACAGGAAGAGAAAAGGTAGACATGTTAGTGTCAACAACTGGTGACATTTACGTGAAGGGTAGGTGCTAAGGCTCCTCTGGCATCATGTGGACACTGGCCTTGATAGTCATAGAGTCCTTAGTGAGGGTGCTGCTAAGCTCTATGTAGGGAGAAGTCTTATAGTCAATGAACTTGTGAGCTTTTTCTAGTGTCAAGTCCAGGAAAAAAATATATGCAAGGGCCACATAAATATGTGAACTATGAGACTACTGTGTAAACAAAGAGGTTACAGCCACAATCTCCCTGCAGAGTTTCCAGGGGTTCTCACTGGCATGTCTCACTCGAATCACACATAAACTAGTGCTCTTATACCTTGTCGTGATGGCAGAGCACCTTTCACAATCTTGCTGCAGTCCATCACTGACAGGCTTCACACTGTAGTATTTCTCTCTCTGCTGCCCAAGACCTGAAGTTGGGGGGGGGGTGTTGAATGAGAATGGCCCCCATAAGCTCCCATGTTTGAATGCTTAGTCACCAGGGAACAGTCACAAGGATTAGAAGGATTTGGACGTGTGGCCTTGTTGAAGGAAGTAGGTTGCTGGGAGTGAGGTTTGAAGTTTCAAAATTCCATGCCAGGCCCAGTGTCTCTCTCTGCCTGCAGGTCAGGATGTAAAGCTCTTCTCAGCTACTGTGCAACACCATACCTGTCTGCTTCCTACCATGATAATCACTGGACTCTCCCTCTGAAACTGTAATCAAGCTCCCATTAATGTTTTATTTAATAAGAATTGCCTTGGTCATGGTGTCTCTTCCCAACAATAAGACACTGACTGTTACGGGAATTCTGTCATCGGGTCCCCTAGCCGACTGAAAGGAGCAGCTTGGCCCAGAGGACGGAGTTTTTATTAGAGGGTACATGACCCAAATAAAATGCAGGGCGGTGAGATGACGCCTTCTTGGAAAGTGGACAAACTGGCAGCAAGCCATGGAGCAAATGGCTGAGGCTTGGTTCAGATTCCCCATCCCCCATTACAACGAAGAAGCGGTGGCGTAAGTGGCAGCATAGCAACTGGTCTCCAGGTTTGGATTCGTCGTCCTATCTTGTAATTATTGTGCACAGATTTTGCCTATTAATAAAACGTAACTCATTCCACTGACTTCCTTCTTTATCTGGCGCCCCACGGCTGCCTGTGCCCATCTGGCCCTAAGCCTAGCCCACAAGGTCAGCCTGCTCCTGGGGGTGACCTGCCCGCGCCCCAAAACCGCACACCTGCCTTGTGCATTTTCGCTGTGCCCTGCTACCTTCCCAAGCCCAGCGCCGGCAAGCGCTAGAGTGCAATCTAGTGCGGTGTACAGCTGTTCTTTCAAACCAGTTTTGTTCAGTGGGAACAACAGCTGGAACAGAGCCTGTTGTGGCTGGGGAGTGCGGAGCCTGAGTTGCTTTGGTGCCGCACCTACTCCATCTGCTGGTCAAACATTTTCACTACATCTGACTACCTTTGTATGATCCAGCCATCCAAGCATTGGCTATACTTGCTGGTCAAACATCATCACTGCATTTACAACAATTCTCCAAGGATCTGAGCTGCAGTAAGATATTTGACAACTTTTAAACAGTAAACTATTAATAAAAGAAAATAAAAACGGGAAAAGACAATCTTAAAACCTTTCCCAGGTCGGTGTGCTCTTGAGCACAGGCCTAGGCCAGCAGCACCAGCCTCGGCCCAGACGGGCTTGAGGTTTAAGATTTTTCTCGGATGATGAACTGATGTGGAAGTAAGAGGAACAGGGCCACAAAGAAAGACATCAAAAAAGGTATACAGAAAAAGAGAAAGATAAAAGCTCAGAGACAAAAGATAGATGGATTAATTTAAGTTAAGAAAAGCTGGCTAGAGCATCAAAGTTTCTCTGCCTCCCTCGGGAATCCGCGGTTTGGATCGATCCTTCCCGCGCGGTCTCCCCAGGCCTGCGGGTGAGCAGATCGCCGGGCACTCGTGTGAGAGGCGCAGTCCGAGCGGCGTGGTCGTGGCGAGCACAGGGAAGGACCAGCAGCCCGGGACTCCCCGGGTGACCCTTTGGGGCTCGACAGAGCTGGGTGAACGCAAGAAGAGGAGCTACAAGGTTCAGGGACGCCCGTACCCCCACAGTGGATGTTAATCACCTTGCTGATTGCTTCTCAATTGGGAACTAGTGGAGAGCGCAGCGCAGGGCAGGCCCGCTCTGCGGGACCTGGGCTCCACGGCAGGGATCAGTGCAGCTGTGGCTACAGAGGCAACGAGGGAGGACTCCGAGGTGCTCGCCAGAGCCTGAAGGATCGAGGAGCCAGAGAAGGAGGAGGACATCGGGGCCAGCCACCCAGCTACACAGCAAGCCACGGAGTAAGAGGTGACTTTGGATCCTGTATTTCAAGAAGCTCTCAAAAGAACTTATTAAGACCACCCAACCACTGAACCAGATCACCAGAATCGTAAGTACACACCTCACCGACTGAGAACAGGGGTGGTCAGCTTGCCCAG
>CABHPP010074204.1:0-23781 GCA_902168425.1 Peromyscus attwateri | reverse complement strand
ATATGTACATAAGTCATGCTGTGTCCGGAGGACACTGTGTACTCAGAGATATCCATCTTCTTTGGCTATTACAGTTTTTCCACATCCTCTTGCATAAATGCCTGACCATTTAGGGAGGAAATTGATGAAGACATCTCACTTAGAACTTAGTGTTACAAAGTCTCTTACTTTCTGCACATTGTCTAATTGTGGGTCTCTGTGTTAGTTCCCATCCGTTACAAGACATTTCCCTGATGTGAGTTGAGCAAAGCATTGACCTATGAGGATAGCAGTTATTAGGAGTCCTTTTATCATCATTTTCCTTTAACAGAATAATATTAGTAGTTTTTCCCTGAGGCCCATGACCCATCTAATCTCAGATTCTTGTTGCTTTTACCTATGTCAGATATGGGTTCCATCTCATAGATAGAGCTTTAAAGAGTGCTTGGCTACTATTGTAACATTTTTGCCACTGTTGCACTAGTATTGTAGCTGGAGAGCTTCTCTCTGGGTCCACCAAGCCCCTGCAGTCCCACAGCCCACTTATAAAATAAACACACAGACGCTTATATTATTTAAACTGTTGGGCCATTAGCTCAGACCTACCATTGACTAGCACTTACACTTAACTCAGCCCATTTCTGTTAATCTATATGTTGCCACATGTTCCGTGGCTTTACCTGTAGCCTTTACATGTTGCTCCCTGGATGGCAGGCTGGTGTCTCCTCCAGACTTCCACCTTCCCCCTTCTCCTCTCTGTTTGTCCCGCCTATCCAATACTTCCTGCCTGGCTACTAGCCAATCAGTGTTTTATTTATTCACAACATACAGGACATCCCACAGCACTAGTATATCTTACAGGAAGGTAGATTACTATTGTAGGTTTCAGGGGCTGTAGCTGGGTGGTTTTGATCATTGCCTTTCTTCTTCAATACCATGCAAGGTACCCTTAGCTAGTGAGTAAAGGTGAAATTTCTAGTTAGGTACCAGCTCATCTTCTTTGCATACAATGACCTAAGGGAGTGCTATATTCACCTATAGGGTCCTACCATCAGGGTGTAGAGAGCAACCAATAGCCTTGACAATAGCCTATGATGTTTGGGGATTTCTATGGAATCCCTCTGGCCAACGATTCCAAGAGATTTTAATCTACTCCTGGAAATGGACATTTTACTGTGTGGCTTAAGATGTCTACTTGGGGCATTGTTTCTCTTACTCTTTGGTGACTCAATTTAGCGTTCTTTCATGCATATATACACTTCAGAGACTTTTACATTACCATGTTTCCACATGGCTTTTCAAATGTCCTTTAGAGTTAGTTATCCTTCCCCATAAACCACCATTTTTACCTTCACTTTTATCCCGTTCTATTCTAGTTTCCTATTCAGTTTTCCCCCATTATCTCTGTATAACACTATATTCTAGTTCCCCTTCCTTGAGAGACCTGCTCCTTGATGCTGCCAATGACTAGATACCTAACTTCTGTGATTGATAGACTGATCATTCTATTCAGATGATAATATACATATCAAAAGCTTAAAAGCTAATACTCATATACAAGACAAAGAAGGGAAGATTTGTCTTTTTGATTCTGTGTTACCTCACTTAGGAGGATGATTTTTTCCAGCCCAGTTCATTTACCTACAAGTTTCATTTTTCTTAACAGCCAGATAATATTTCATTTTATAAATGTACCAAATTTTCATTATCACTTCATCATTTGATGGACATCTGGGATGTTTTCAATGTATACTACTATGAGTAGTATACAGAACATGGACGAGCAACTGTCTCTATAGGAGGATGTAGCGTCCATTGCATATATGATGCCCAAGTCTCAGGTAGATCGATTTCCATCTTTCTGAGAAATTTCCACACTGTTTTCCATAGTGTTGCACCAGTATGTACTCCCACCAGCAATAAGTGTTCCCCTTCTGCATTCCTGCCTGCATGAGCTAACATTTGTTTTATAGATCTTGGCTAGTCTGATTGGTGTAAATGAAATCTCAAAGTAGTTTTAGTATGCATTCCTTGATTGCTAACAATATTGAAAAATTTATGTATTTCTCAGCCACATGTGTCTCACTTTTTTGAGAACTCTGTGCATTGTTCTGTAGCCAGTTTTTCATTTGTATTATTTGTTTTCCTGTTTTCAGTTTTTTCAGTACTTTGCATATTTTAGATAATAATTATTTTATATTAGATGTATAATTGGTAAAGATCATTTCCCCTTCTCTAGCCTGCTGCTTTGTTCTAATAATAGCATCATATATCATACAGAATCTTTTCAATTTCACGAGGTCCAATTTATTAATTGTCAGTACTAGTGCCCAGGCTATGTCCTGTTTGGAAGGTCCTTTCCAGAGCCAATGAGGTCAAAGATATTACCCATTTTCTCTTCTGTCAGATTCATGGTATCTTGTTTTATGTTGAAATTCTTAATCTATTTGGAGTTGAACTTGTGTGGAGTGATAGATATGGATCTATTTTCGTATAACAATACATTTTGACCAGCACCATTTGTTGAAGATGTTATATTTTCTCCAATGTGTATTTTTGGCTTCTTTCTCAAAAGCTAGGTGTATGTAGATGTGCACACTTATATCTGGGTCTTGATCAATGACTTTGTTATCTGAAAATAAAGATACTTCAAGTTTTTTCTTTCCCATTTGTATCTCTTTGATCCCCTTAAATTGTTTTGTTGTTCTAGCTAAGATAAAGTAATATCTTGAATAAATATGGCGGTAGAGGACATTTTTGTCTTCATCGTATTTAATGGAAATGCTTGAGTGATAACTGTTTAATTTGATATTCATTGTGGACATGCTGTATATTGCCTTTATTATGTTGAAATATGTTCCATGAATCTCTAGTTTCTCAAGGACGTTTATCATAAAAGCATGTTGGACTTTTGTCAAAGGTCATTTCTATGTCTAAAGAGGGGATCAGGTGGTTTTTGTTTTTCAGTCTGTTTATGTGGTGGATTAAGTTTATTGATTTACATATATTGAACCATCCCCACATCTATGATGAGTCCAACTTGATCATGGTAGATAATCCTTTTGATGTGCTCTTACACTGAATTTGTAAATGTTTTATCAAGAACTTTAATATCTATTCTTGTAAGTTATATTCATCTATAATTTTCTTGCTTTTGTTGAATCATTCCATGGTTTGGGTGTCAGGTTAATAGTTAACTTAAAAAGAAGGCAATGTTCATTCAGTACCTATTTTGTAAAATAATTTGAGAACTATCGGCATTAATTCTTCTTTTTATGTCTGATAGAATTCTATGCTGAATCCATTTGTATCTGGGAATTTGAGAGTTAGGAGTTTTAATTACTGCTTCTATTTTACTAGGGATTACTGGTCTGTTTAGATTGTTTATGATCTTGATTTAATTTTGGGAAATTATATATATCAAAAGATTCATTCACTTCTCTCAGGTTTTTCAGTTCGATAAAATACATATTTGTTTGTTTGTTTGTTGAGATAAGGTTTCTCTGTGTAATATCCCTGGTTGTACTGGAACTTGTTTTGTAGACCAGACAAGCCTTGAACTCACAGAGATCTGCCTCTGCTCCTTGAGTGGTGGGATTAAAGGTGTGCATCACCATGCCTGGCTGAATACAAACATTTAAAGCTTGTATTTAGTCTCTGAGTTTCCTGTGCCTGTTATAGTGTCTACTGATTCATATCTAATTTTACTAATTTGAAACTTCTTCCTGTGTCTTCTTTCCTAGCCTAATTTGGCTAAGGGTTTCTCAGTCTTATTGATTTGCCTGAGAACAAACTATTCATTTCTTTAATACTTTGTATTTTTTGCAATGAACCTTATATTTATTGAATTGAAAACTATATACACACTGTTAGGGTAAGACATGTATAATAAGACTGATTACTACAAGGCTTTAGCTCTGTATAATAGATTTAGAGAAATCATATCATAATTCTGGCTTCTCCTAGGTAAGTTCCAGTAAGAATTTAAGGAAGGCTAAGGAACTATGTCGAGCCATTGAACATGTCAACAAACATGTTTCCAGAGGAGGAAGTTCAGGGATTTCTATTAAAGTGTGTCTGTACTCTTGGATCATGACATTCTTAATCTACCAGGTTACTTAGTGCTTCTACTCAGATCAGGTTGAGTGCCAAAGTAAATAATGAAAGGGTGTGAAACCTGAGATGTCAAGACATGAGGGTTTGGATCATAGTCTGGACATTTGTGAGCGTGATATCACATACCAGAACACCAACACTTGTCATTGTGGTGATTCCAGCCTGATAGATTCAGTTGAGGCAGGTACAGTCCCCTCCTCCTTGCACCAAGGCTGAGCAAAGTGTCTCAGCATAGGCGCTAGGTTCCAAAAAAGCAGCTCATGCACCAAGGACAGGTCCTGGTCCCACTGCCTGGGGGCCTCCTAAATAGTTCAAGCTCATCAACTGTCTCACTTATCCAGAGGGCCTAGTTCAATTCCATGGAGGCTCCTCGCTATTGGTTCACAGTTCATGTGTTTCTGCTAGTTTGGCTATTTGTCCCTGTGCTTTTTCCAATCATGGTCTCAATATCTCTTGCTCATGTAATCCCTCCTCTCTCTTGCCGATTGGACTCCTGGAGCTCCACCTGGGGTTTGGCCATGGATCTCTGCATCTGCTTTCACCAGTCACTGGATGAGAGTTCTATCATGACAGTTAGGGTGTTCGGCCATTCAATCACCAGAGTAGGTCAGCTCAGACACTCTCTCGAACATTGCCACTAAGAAGTCAAGCTTTCACTATTTGCAGATGACATGATAGTATACATACATGACCCCAAAAATTCGACCAAGAAACTCATACAGCTTATAAATACATTTAGTAATGTAGCAGGATACAAGATCAACTCAAAAAAAAAATCAGTAGCCCTCCTATATACAAATGACAAATGGGCTGAGAAAGAAATCAGAGAAATATCACCCTTTACAATAGCCACAAATGATATAAAATACTTTGGGGTAACTATAACTAAGCAAGTGAAGGACCTGTATGAAAAGAACTTTAAGTCTCTGAAAAAAGAAATTGAAGAAGATGTCAGACAATGGAAAGATCTCCCATGCTCATGGATAGGTACGATTCACATAGTAAAAATGGCAATCTTACCAAAAGCAATCTACAGATTCAATGCAATCCCCATCAAAATCCCAACACAATTCTTCACAGACCTGGAAAGAACAATACTCAATTTCATATGGAAAAACAAAAAGCCCAGGATAGCCAAAAGAATCCTGTACAATAAAACAACCTCTGGAGGCATCACAATCCCTGACTTCAAGCTCTACTATAGAGCTACAGTAATAAAAACAGCTTGGTACTGGCATAAAAACCGACATGTGGACCAATGGAATCGAATTAAAGACACTGACATTAATCCGCACATGTATGAACACCTAATTTTTGACAAAGAAGCCAAAACTGTACAATGGAAAAAAGAAAGCATCTTCAACAAATGGTGCTGGCATAACTGGATGTCAGCATGCAGCAGACTGCAAATAGACCCATATCTGTCACCATGCACAAAACTTAAGTCCAAGTGGATCAAAGACCTCAACATAAATCCAGCTACTCTGAAACTGATAGAAGAGAAAGTAGGAAGTAGTCTTGAACACATTGGCACAGGAGATCACTTCCTAAATATAACACCAGTAGCACAGACACTGAGAAACCATGTTGTTGTTGTTGATCATTAGATAGAGTGGGTCCTTGTCCCATTGAAGGCCATGGTGTTTGGTACTGGCTCCCTTGCTGTGAGCATAGCACTGGGTCATGTACTTTAGTGCTACTTTAGAAATACTGGGAATATTTTTGTTCTATTATATAGCAATTATTTTAGTTACATGTGAATGAAGATAAGTTAAACATATACATTGAGTGCAAATGAGACATTCAAGTTATAACATATATTTATAGAATTTTTCTACTTTAGTAGAATAACATTTCTCATTTCTTTTCAAGGTTCTTAAGCACTTGGATGTTAGTAGCTACACTGTAAATAAATTAGATTCATTATGTCTAACTTAACTCATATTCAAATGTAAGTCTTTAAACTAATTAAATTAATTGTTATATTTATTTTACCAATCTGATATTTATTTATTCTTAACGTATTTTTGTTTTGTTTTGTTTGTACCTTCTTATATTTTGTTTTCTTCATTTTTAAAGGGACTCTTTCCTACTAGTTTTGCACATAGAAGCCAAACCATCTAAGACTTTTAAAGTTTTTAGTATTTTTTATCTACTAACTTAATTATACACTTTTACTATTTTAAATGATGTATACATTTACCTTTTTCAATAAAGACTATATCATTTGAAATTAAGTGGATGGAAATATCAGTGAATAAAAAGATAACATATGCTAGGCAGAACAAATTCATAGGGATATCAGTTTATAAACACAATTTAATCAAGTAAAAGGTAGTAATTCATGGATTAGATTTATTTTCATAATTTGAATTTCAATTTCTTGAGAGAATGAAACAGGAACTTGAATTACATTTAAATATAAGCAAGCCATTTAAATAACTAAAGATTTGGGAGAATATATTAGTTATAGTTCTAGTGTTGTAAAGAGACACCATGACCAAGGCAACTTTTGAAAGGAAACAATTGGGAGCTTGCGTACTGTCTCAGAGGGCTAGTCCATGATTATCATGGTGGGAAGCATGACGTCAGACAGGTAAGCATGGAGCTGGAACAGTAGCTGAGGGCTTATATTTTGAAACTTAAAATCCCACCCCCAGGGGCACACCTCCTCAAACAAAACCATACCTCCTAATTCTCCCTAAACTGTCCCCCTAGAAGGAACCAAAGAGTTAAATTCTTGAGCCTCTGAGATCATTCTTACTCAAACTACCACAGAGAGGGTTTGAACTAACAATTTTTTTTTCAATTTATTGCTTACTATAAGCTTTTTTATGCAATACTCTAGGTTGGTCATTTAAAAAGAATGAAGAAGATGCAGTATATGTGTACCTTGTGGCTCCAGTTTCTAAGTTTAGGAAATACACTATTTTAAGTATATTAATATAGGCACTGTGGCTTCTTGTATAATTGAAATTTGTTCTCTTTTTTATATTTAGAAAATATGACATTTGCTTTTCTGCTTATTTTTTTCTCTTAATAGTTACCTCATCCTAATTCTGAGACAGAACTGCATGAATCCATTCATCAGCACTGACTTTGTTCACTGGACATCTTTTATCTAGTGTTCACTGGTAATATTCTTCCACATCATTAGTACATTTCCATGGCATTTTAATTAGAACCCATGGTTTACACATTTTGATATTTGCGCAGTCTTAATCTACAAAGCTTAGAATTTGTATCTATTATTACATCATAACTCATTGGAGACTGGGTTTCTCTGATTCCTTTGCAAAATCCACATTCTTTATTTCATAACATTAAAAGTCGTGTTCTTGTATTCAAAAATTGTATATTTTATTTCTCAATTTATTTGTTGTATGTCACCCAGCTCTTCAAATGACAATTTTTATTTATAGGCAATAGAATAATTAAAGATTTGTTATTGTTCCATATATATTTGTTTTATCTAATTTGAACAAAATTATATACCATGAGTGACTATGATGTTTGGATAAAACTTGTAATATTCTAATAAGCAAGGTTAGAATTTCGTGTGTACAGGAGACATAGTTATATGCCTAAGGCAGTGATATATCTCAGGATTTTCAAGTTAAAATTAATATGTCACTTTGTACAAATTAATCTCATAAACAGTCATCACCGTGGACAGTCTCTGAAAACTAGCATATGAGGATAAAGGAAATGGAATGTTGGAGTGCTTAGAGTCTTGTGCTAAATTTGTTGCAACAGAAATTAAAGCAAGAAAAATAAATAATTGTTTTTTAAAATAAGAATATTCTGGTCTGTGGTTATTTATTCACTCAAGAGATAAAGAAGTGCTAATAATTAAGTACAATCAAATTTTCTGTTTTTTCAATCAACTAATTTTTCTTATATTTGGCCTACTAAGTGGATAAGAATGAGTTGAGGAGTAGAAAATAAGTGAATTGTCATTTTGGAAGTTATCATAATGATTTGTACATAGGAAAATATTATAGAAATTGAAGATGAAGTAGAAATATCAGTGCTAAGTTAACATTGCAGATTTAAATTTGTAAATAAATTGAGCCCTGGGGAGATAGTATCCAATATCCTATGATTCCATGGAGTTTTGAGAGAGAGGAGTTAGGTCAGAAATTGTAAACTGTAAAATGTGTTTATATCCAAGAAGCAGAAGCAGGAAGGACAGACTGATGGAAAAATCTACCATGGAAAATTATCATTAACCTTATCCCTTATTTCCACGTAAATCTCTTGGAAATAGCTGTATGTATGATAACTATAATAACAAAAATATATATATATTTAAGAATATGTATAATATATTTAAGAGTATATAATATATAATAAGAATATATTATTCTTAGAAATAAATATATAAAGATAAAAATAATACATGAAATTTTACAGTTTCATATATTATTTTATGTACTTAAGATTTTAGTTAAAGAGAATAATGCCAGAAGAGGTAACACTAGAAACAATCTGTTTATCAATCAGAAGAGAATTTACATGAGTAGAGGTTACATTACAAACTTTGCCTGAGCTATAAAGAGAATTTACAGAGCAGAGGATATTCAGTTTGGTGATTAGGTTATCATCACTAAACTCATGATCACAGCATGAATATCTTCACCAAACACTAAAATAGTAAGAACAGTTTGTAGAATCTATGCTTTTTATCTAAAATTTTCTTTTTTCTGCCTGGATCTCTGCCTGGATTAGGTTTTGATATGGAATGTAAAGTGTCAAGCTTTTGGGTCTCATTTGAATAAGGACAACAAATCAGTAACTCAGGGAAAAAGTTCATCCACATGCCAGTAAAGGGGAGGAATTCAGGTTTGACACACTGTTCTTTTCTTTAAGCCAAATGTTCTTTATCTCCTCTGCAGCAAGTGCTTTTACTTTTTTTAATTTTTTATGATGTGATCAGCTCATGCATGTAGTTAAATGGTATATAAACAACAATCAATTCAAATTAAGTCATTCCATTTTTAGATGTGAAGCTCACTAAGCCATCTCACATCTCATAATTGTATAATTCACTGTAATTACATAATGCTCATATGGTGCAAAAGTAATTGATAGGCTGACATTAAAGCAAAATGACTTAAGCCTATCTTAATTTGAAATGCAATGATCATATTACTAATAATAAGATTAGTCCTAAATTTTGGAATTGCATCCTGTAGGAAATTTATCAGTCTTCCTTGAATCAACTTTAATGGCATTTAGAGGAAAGCCTAGGAGAAAATGCATTAACAAAATGTCTATTTATTTGTTACATATTTTCCTGCTTACTGATTAAAACTTCTTTATATCCAGTCTGCAGAGAATATAAATGTATTTGGCCATAAATACCAGCAATCTCTTTTATAATTAGCCTTGTCTAAAGTGATTTACTCAGTAATAAAATAAGCCCAATTCAGGGACTTTGATCACTTCTTGGGGAGAGAAATCAGACATCACACAAAGTTAATGACTAAATTTGAAAAGAAAAAAATTTGCTTTCTTTAACTTGTACCAACTGTAAGTTAGGAGAACACAAAAGTAATCATGACCTTAAGATTTCAAGCCAATTTACTCTCTCCCATAATAAATTAAAACAGAGTTGTTTATTAAAAAAATTTGAAGCTATTGAATTTCATTAGCAAACATAAGGGATTCATTGAAATAAAATTTGATCACAAAGATTAAACATGATGGCACATATCTGTTATACAGTAGCAAAGAAGCAAGAAAGATGGATCAAGAGTTCCAGGTAAACTTGGTCTACACAATGAGACCCTTATGCCAAACAAACAAATAAAAAAGATACATTTTTTTTCATAAGACTTGTATCTGTAACTATAAGTGAGAAAATTTCATTGAGAAATAAGCTCTGGCAAGTAAGGGCTAATTCAGGGAGGGTAGTTAGTGATCGACCTGGTGAAGCAGCAGAAAGGCATCTTGGGGTCTATGTAAACTTTCAGAAATTTCCCCCAGCTCTGTATTGCACTTATTCCAAAATATTCTAAAAGTTTTAATCGCAGCTGTTAGGGTTTAGCAGTGGAAGAGTACCTTGGCGGACTGGGGACAAGGAACACCCCAGAAATCTCACCATGCATCAGATCTCACACAAGGGATTAATTCACGGGAGAGGAAGGAAAGGCCTTCTCTGCAAGGATCAAGGCAGAGAGAGAGAGAGAGAGAGAGAGAGAGAGAGAGAGAGAGAGAGAGAGGCAGAAAGACAGAGACAGAGACAGACAGACAGACAGACAGAGACACAGAGAGAGATAGGGTCAGAGAGACAGAGAATAGGTCCTGATGGCCTAGACTCTTTAAAGGGTAAGCAAGTTGCATTTGGCTGCTGCTGATGCTATGGATGATGAAGGTGAGTTTCTGAAGGAACATACCTGGTTCCTAACAACAATAAATAATAAAATATATACTATGAAAGTGTTAAAGGTGATTACATTGATGAATAACTATGTTATGTAACTTTCCTTATAGTAGAAAAAATTAGTTATATGTAAGCTCTTTTAATTAGCATTCAAGTCTGTGGTCTTCAAAAATTTTGCTTCCCTGCATATTCTTTTTTTCACTTTCTCTTTCCCCTTTTTACTGAAAATAGATTATTTTCTTATGGAATTTATTCTGATGGCAGTTTTCCCTCCCTCTACTCCTCCCAGTATTCCCCCTCCTTCCTTCCTCTTCATATTCTTTCCCACTTTGTCTCTCACTAGGAAAGAACAGTTTTCTAAGAGATAACAACCAAAGTTGACAAAATAAAACACATTAAGATAAAACAAAGACCATGATAAGGCAACCCAATAGAAGGAAAATAGCCCGAAGAGCAGGTACAAGGATCAGATAACTGGTTGTTCACAAATTCGGGGGTCCAATAAATAAAAATACAAAGATGAAAGCTATACCCTACATGCAGTGGACCTGGTGCAGACTTGTGTAGACTCTGTTCTTGTTGCTTCAGTCTCTAAGTTCCAATGATCCTTGCTTGTTTGATTCAGAAGGGGTGGTTCTCTTGGTGTCCTCCATCCCCTCTGGGTCTTCCCAGTGAATTCCTGATGGTGCTGGCGGCTGGGATGATGGGATGAATTGGGAGAAGGACTGTTGGTGGAGAAGACCCTTGTCATCCACTGGCAATGGGTTTCCAAGAGGAAATGGAGACTGCAGGTTTTCCACTACACAGCCGGGGATGAGACTGGAGGTGGGGGATGGGGATGGAGATGGCTTTCAGGGAGCAGAAAAAGAGGTGGATTTACCATCAGCTTACTTGTTGCCCTGGTAGAAGCAGCCCCCAGATTAGCAAGGGTGCCTGATAGGGTTAGGGGCTGAGACAAAGCAATGAGTGGGGGAAGGAGATCAGAAGATCTGTGGGATCCACAGGCAACGGAAGATGAGGGACAGGAAAGGGTGCAACAGGCATTACACTGCAGAGCTGGGATGAGACTGTGGGATTCGGTCTGGGGAAACAGAGGGAGATCTGCTGCTTTCTTTTGTATCTTCTTTATAATTCTGTCTATATCTCTAAAATTCACCCTAATTTTGAAACTTCTGTTATGAAAGTTTGCATAGAAAACAAAGTACAAATGATATCACAAATCCTGATAAAATGATCTTCAGCTTGTACTATTTCTTAACTGTTTCTCAACACCATCACAGGTTTCTTACGCAAATTTCAGAGTAGTTTTCTAAGTGTTATTTCAACTATTAGCATTTTAATTCTGTACTTCAGAAGATTATTTAATCATATTTGTAAAATATAACATCCATGGTAATGGTAATACTTTTAAATTACATGTGTCCGTGTTTTTTTAATTGTACTTCAATAGTCTTTTGTTCTAAATGATATTTTATAAAAGCAAAGACCCATACTTTGCAATATGCTTACATTTCTATTAATTTAATATTTTAATCGGCAGCTTTATTTCCATTTACATCCTGTTCAAAAAAACATTTTCTCTAGCTAATCCTTTCAGTAGATTTCTACAAACTACATTCCACCAATTTAATTGCATCAGCTTTATTCCCATCTACCATTGTCTTCCATATTTTCTATGCATTGGCTGTTAGATATAAAAATTAAGTTGGAAAATAGACATATTTTATAAAAAGGACATTTTTTATGAAAAGAACATGTGCATTTTTGGTTGCATTTACTTCTTTAGTTATGAGACAATTTAAAACACATCAACTTAAACTTTTCCCAACAGAAGTAAAGTAGTTATCATTAACTCTACTACTATCTTTTCAGGATTCTCATTCATGTTTTTTGCCTTACAACACATAAGAAAAAAACATCTTTCAGATTACATCACAAAAATAAATAATGATATTATTTACAAACTGACTTACCAGCACAAAATACCTTTACAAGTTTTCCTCTTTAGATATATGACTTGAAAAGTATAAACCAAATGGCCTTTGGAAAAAATAACCCGATGAAAAGACAGAAGGAATCTGTAGGTGTAAGAGTTTATGATATACTTGTAAGCCATACTTTTCCTAGATCACATAGCTTCTATGATTTCAGGTATTAAGTACTACACAAAATGTATAGTTTTCTTTTTGTTGTTGTTGTTGGATTTTTGTTTGTTTGTTTCTTTGAGACAAGATTTCTCTGTGTAACAGCTCTGGCTATGCTAGACCTCACTCTGTAGACCAGGCGAGCCTCGAACTCACAGTGATCCTCCTGCCTCTGCCTTCTGAGTGCTGGGATTAAAGGTGTTCACCATCACAACAGCTTAGTTTCCTCATAAAAGTCACAAGTCATAAGATATTTCTTTTATTTTTAAAATGTATATGCATTTTAAATTAAAATAGAATCATATCATTTCTCTCTTCCTTTAATCCTTCCACTTTTTACCAAAACACATTCCTCAAACCTTCCCATACACCCTCATTTTCAAATTCATTATTTCCTTTATTTTGATTATTATTGTTGTATGAACTTACATGTGCAGGCCTATACGTATGTATGAATATATAAATGCAACCAGTTGAGTATATTTTTGTTGTTTGTGTTCACATGGTTTCAAGGTTGAGCACTTTGTATTGGATAA
The DNA here is from genome assembly GCA_902168425.1 of Peromyscus attwateri. Lineage (NCBI taxonomy): Eukaryota > Metazoa > Chordata > Mammalia > Rodentia > Cricetidae > Peromyscus > Peromyscus attwateri. Next base: position 10,618 of record CABHPP010074204.1, on the reverse strand, counting down.
CCAACTAGGGAACAGACCTCTGAGAGAGGCTAATTCTCCTTGTCAAGCATTTATGAGTTGTCTTTTGTTCTTTGTCTAGAGGTGGAACACTATAAATTGTCTTTGTCTGCATTAAGATGTCTACTGTTATGGCCTTGTTCTGGTCTTGTTTATCTAGCCATTTCTAGGAAAGACTGTTTGATGGAAAGCTTCTGGTATTCTGGCTTTTACAGTCTTTCCACCCATTCTTCTGTAGTGTTCCCTGACTTTTAATAGATGCATAAGCTATAATGTAGGTATTTCCTTTGCATCTGAACTCCTCACAGTCTGTTGCTCTCTGCATTGTGTCTAGTTGTGGTTTTAAGTGATGGTCTCTATTTGCTCTAAACACAAGTTTCTTTTGTTAGAGTTTTTTGCTATACTTAGCTGTAGGTGCAAGATAAGATTTATAACATAGTGAGGAATTATTCTGGTCAAGCAACATGGTAGTAGTAGATTCTTTTCTAAGGTCAATGACCTCATCAGACCTGTACAGTTGGCTAGGTTTCTAGTACCAGGCATGATTTATGTCCTGTTGAGTGGGGCTTCATTCCAATTAAAAGCTCTACCAAGGAATAAGAAAGCTCCCTTTGAAGGTTAGTCTGGTAGTTGAAGTGACTTCCAAAACAATACAGACTATTAGAATAAGTTCAGGTTGCCTCTCAGAGGTTGAAGGTAACCTCTATTACCAAAGACACAGCACACTTAGAACTGAGGACTTGGATGATTCAACCTAAAGTCTCCTTCCTGTGGACTTGCTATGCTAACTACCAAAGATATCTTTAGACATATTAGATATAGATTCTATACTCCCATATATTATTATATAATTATAATTATATAATATGGGATAATGGAATGAAAATATTGCTTCTGTTTAATAGAAAAAAAGAAGGAGCATTTTAGATTATGTCTTTTGATACATGGTAATGCCTGAAAAGCCATATATACTATGGTCTGTATTTATTTAAAGAATGTTGTCTAAGGGGAAACCTAGTTCTCTGAATCACATAATACTTCCTCTCTCCAGAATTTTCTGTATTCTGGACAGATCACTCCAAAACACAAGAAATATCATCAGGTAAATATGGATCATATATAACTGTAGAAGTTACATGCTCTTTATTTAATTATCAGTTATTAAAATCAATAAAAATGTTAACTATAGAAAGTTTCAACTGATACTACAGCACTAAATTATTTTTCCAAACAACTAAATTATCCATAAGATGACGATCCCTGAATTTACTTTATGTGAATTAGCAAAGTTGCATTGCTAGCAGTCGTGAAGTCTTGATTACAGCAGAGGAGTAAACCAGTTTCTTCATGTTGATATTGTAAGCATGTAACTATGATATATGGCTTGGTTTCTATGCTGGGACAGCCTAATGGCTGGTTCAGAGTCAAGTAGAGAGAAGATCAAGAAATTTATCATTTATGGTATAGCTAGTAAAAAATAACTTAGTCTGAATTTTATTCATACAGCTGTGAAAAGTATCTCAAACATTTTCTTCTGTGGGGCCTGTGTCATTAAATAGCATTGCTATCTCTACAAAACTAGAAATTAATTTGCATAAATCATTTTCATTTAAAAACTCCTTCAGTTATTGAATTTGAACCAATCACATTGGAATCTTTTTTTTTTTTTTTCTACTTAGAAACACTGGAAAAACAGAATGGATTTTAGAAGGAAATCTAATCCTAAAATTAACTGTAGCTTCTAAGTATAACTTAACTATAGCTTCTAAGAATCATGGTTAATGAAAACTGAATATCTGTTACACTTTGAGATCCTTTGTCTTAATGTGCCTTAAGTTAAAGTTTGAATAAGAAGTATGAAAATTATGCTAACTTACATAAGTAAAATCATCACATGAATGATATTTTTGACTCAAAGGATTTGCCTCTGAAATATGAGAATTAACCCTGAGTACTGTTTAAATAGTGATGAGATTCAGAGTCCTCCAGGAATCACAGCACTGAACGGTAGAGGGACAGTCTCTAGTTACTCTGCCCTTATATAAATCATTTCAGGAGAATGTGTGAAAGGCAGGGACAGCATATCCTAAATAAAATGTTTAATTCTTCTTCAAGACTCATGAAAAATAGCTGCTTATTGACTATCTGTAACTATTATTTTGTAGTTTGGAATTCATTAATAGTACTAATTTGCAAGTCATAAATAATTTCTCAAGTATACAGTGAAGGGTTCACAACATGCCCCAAGGTCGGGCATGTTTGTATATGCCCGGCAGACACATCCACCTGGCCAATTCCAGGTCAGGATAGGCATTTCCGGTTCAAGGTGTCTGGTAACCAGGGCGACCGACGACCCGGACACATCCGCCCGGCTAATTCCAGGTCAAGATAGCCATTTCCGGGTCAAGGCATCTCGCGTGACCATGGTCTGTGATGTCACGTAGCCACGCAAGCGTGCAGCGTGTTACGTCATCTACATCTATCTGGACACGCCCCACCTCATAAAAAGCCGCCATAACACTGATCTAACCCCTTCTTCACACACGTGTCTCCCCGTACGGGCACTGACTATCCCTGTCCTTTCAATAAACTCTATTAGCGGATTCTGTCGTGTTTCGTGACATTTTCTTGAAGGGTAACAGCGAAAATAACTAACATACAGAAAATAAATACAGCGGGATTTCTCTACAAATTACAGGCTGTAATCCTTCCCAAATGTCTCTCCACCTGATTTTATTCTAATCTGACATATATAATAATCATAGCCAAGTAATACCACCATAATTTTGATGTGGCATTGTGACAGAAACGTATCTTTGGGAATGTATACACTCATAATGTTTTATATAGGTAAATTAAATATCACTAGGATTTAAAGATTATATTTAAGACTGATAAAAAATTCTCTGTTTAGAATTTAATGCCTGTGACTTTTGTTTGTTTAAAAAAAAAAAGATTCAATTAAAGTGAAGCAAAGTCTGTGTTTCAGTGTTTCATCACCCATATATCAACAATGTACAGTAGACTGCTTGGGGCACTTGAGCAAACTATTTTGAGTTCCGGTGATCCCACAGGCTGTTTTCCTTGCACTATTCCCATTACATAAGGACAGAAAGACAACTGGGAACTGCACATAGCTATAGAATCCCAAGTTACTCTATGTGCAAAATATCGTTATTGGTCCTATGTTTTCTCACAGAGCTGCTTTGCGTGTTAATGAGATCATGACTATTGCTGCCTTTGAGTCCCTTGAACTAAAGGACTCTATAAATAAAAGGCCCTATTATTTCAACCTCCTGTTACTCACCAAAGAATTGGTGCCTGAAAATACAGCCTTTCACTTGCTCTGTGTGTAAAACCTCCATTGCCTGCAATAGGGGGGTTTGTGCAGCTTAATTACAGGAATCTGCCTCTTCTGCTGGTATTGTACAGTTCTATTCCAAAGCACTTCTAAAGAAAAGAGATGCTGACATCCACCCACATTTCACCTAACACTGCAGATATAAAACAGTGGCTCCAGATGTCCACAGTTTACTTCCAAAACAACCTCCTATCAGGGTATTTGAAGTTTAAATGTTAAGAAATTGCCACTTGAGAGTGAGTATTAAGATTTTCATTAATAGCTCCATGAGGACTTTAAGGATTCCTGAGGACATTTTCATCTAAATTTTGTTTCAGGAGCTCTCTCTTTGTGCTCTTTTGAACACCGAGAGAGATTAACAATCCTGGCAGCACATTAATCTTGACAGGCCTAAGACCTTTCTCCCCTCTCACTCTTTTTCTTCCACTCTAAAGGACTAAATTGGTGATGAATAGAAACAATACACTAGTACCAATTCATGCAGCTTTCTTTCTCTCTGATACTATTATATTACATCAGGAATATGCTTTATTAAAGTGATTTAAGTAAAATGCCAGAGTATAATGGAGCAATGGGCAAATGTTGTATAGAAAGTGTTAAGTAGTTTAATAGCAAGTATTTGAGCTACTCAGAAGGGACTAGAGTTTGGAATACTTTATCATAGGTTCCATGTTAAGATGCGTTCATATCTGTGTTTTGATTTTTCTGTAAACAACTGTAATTAAAACACCAAATAATATTGTTAATAACCATCTATTAGCTTTATTCTTGCTTTCTGAAATTTACAACCAGAATATACTTTTATAGTTTCCCTCTACATTTATTGGCTTATATGTGCCAACAAGACCTTCATTTATCTCTTATTATTTCAATAGTTCATTTCTTTATCTTTAATATCTTAAATGCATAATGACTTAGTATTTAATATTATGATATATAGTCTATAATGAGCAATAACTTGTGGATAAGAGTTCATTTATATTTAGGCATATTGGGAAATGTATAGAGTAAGAAAGCTTTGTAAAAATCTAGTCATAGAATTAGGTAAGAAGTTGTCTGACTGTCTACAGTCAGTCAACTTGATATTTTTTCTTCAAACCACAAACGTTTTAATGTACACAAGATAATGAATATGAATCTAGGAACTAACATTAACAAGGAATCTTATCTATTCCTATAAATGCATGGATAGCATATTTTACTGTTCAATAAAAATACTCCTATTAAAATTTAAGGTATGAAATCTGCCTTTGTGTGTCTGCTTTTTTTACTCTCTTATTTAAGCTCAATTGAATATTTCAAAAGTATAAATGTTACATAATAGGAAATAAATTAAAATTATATTTTTCTTCAAGAACATCATAGTTATCAAACACTATTTGAATATTCTGAGTTAACACCAAATGTCTTTTAAACAATAATGATCCAAATATCCACTGTAGGCACTAGAGTCTTAAAACACAAAACAGAACTTGGTTTCCCACACACCTGGGCATAGAATCTTAATATAACACTGGATGATTATAGTGTCAACCACAACAGTCATAAGATGATATTCCAACTTAGTAAGCCCTTCAGTGAGTTTACCAAAGGATTGAAACTTTATGTAGCTGCTCAAATTTTAAGATTTTCTTAAGTTATAAATACCTCAAAAGAGAAATACTATTTCTACCCTGTTAACAATAATGGCTAAATTTTAACAAGTGTCCCATATGTTAGTTTGGAAGTGCTTGTAATAAAATCAAGCAACAAATAGTCATAAAAGCTCTATACCATAGGAGCAGTACTATAAATTCCTTTTTTTAATAGAAGGCAACTGAGATATAGGGGTTCAGTGACTTTCCAAAGGCTATGGTCCTGATGAGTGGAGGCTCATTATCAGGAAGCAGAATTCATACCTTCATCCTCACACAGAATTACTTCTCTGTAATGACACTGAACTAAAGCCACATCCTTGAAACTTCTTTTTTTAGCCACACTGCGTGTGGCTGAACAGTGTCCATCACAACTTGTTTCAACTCAGTGGGGTCAAAAGGAATGTCAATCAACAGCAGGCTTGCATATCTTCATAGTATCTATGTGTGATCTGACAGCTAACAAAAATGATGTATTCAACCTAGCATTTTGTTAATATATTCATTATTTTGCTTTCCATTCTAGTTTCCTATCTTTGACAGGTCTGTGGGTATATGCACATTCTGTTCCCCTCCACACACACACACAAACACACACATATAGTGTGTGTATGCTATACTACATATATATAATTATATATGCATATATAATATAGATAATATGCTTATAAATGGATATAACAGGCTTACACATGAAATTGGATGGTGAAGTATGTAGTATGTGCACATATATGCTATTGCAATGTACACACATAGGTAGATAATTGATAGATAAGAAAAAATACTACTGTACTATGTATGAGGCTATAATATGGAAAAGGACAATGAACACATTTAGCAATTGTTCTATGTCTATAAAGAATATGATTATTAATAAAATAAGTACAGAGATAAAGGCTTCATTTGCATTATTAGATGCCTACAGATAGCATTTGTTTGTATGTTGTGGAATATTTGTTTAACTATGCAAAGATGCATTGCATGTGTTTCACTATATAAAGATGTGTTGCATTTGTTTAATTATATAAAGACATGTTGCTATTTCACCTTGCCTTCCTAAGGAACCTGATTGGTCTAATAAAAAGTTAAAGGACCAATAGTGAGTGAGGAGGTATAGGCAGGACTCATATGGAGGGAGAGTAAGTAGGAAGAGGAATTTAGGATCAGAAGAAGAAAGAAAAGGAGCCAGGGAGACCCAGGAGCCAGCCATCCAGACACAGAGGTAGCAGGAATGTAGGACATACAGAATGAAAGGAGATAAAAAGTCCCGAGGTCAAATGTAGATGTATAGAAACAAGTTAAATTAAGTTAAAAGGACTAGTGGGACAAGTCTAAGATAAGACCAAGCATTTATAATTAATAATAAATCTCTATGTCTTTATTTGAGAACTTGCCGGAGGCCCAAAGACAATGCCAAGTATATTTCGGGTTCTTTCATCTTTCTAAATTTCCCATTATATGATTTTTGCATTATCCCATATTTTCTTAACCTGTTGGAGATTTCTAGTTGTTGGACACTTTTTCTTAGCCCAAGCATCTTTCCATGTATAGGTTTTCTTTTCTTCTTTGATATTTTCTAGGCCTAATGGCTCACATTTCTTCTATTTCCCCTCAGTTTTTTCTCCATTGAAACCTCATAGCACTCACTTTTCACCCCTTTCCAAAGCATAAACATTGAAAAAGCCCAAAATATATTGAACACCATACACATTATCTGCAAAAAACAATTGACGACTCAGACTGATGTTTGAAACTGTCAATGATTTTTATCTGAGAAAAAAATCTTCCTATTCCTTAACCTGTTTCGTCTTGTAATTTTGCATCTTAGTTCAAAATTCTATTGTCTGTTCTCAGTGAGCTGTTGCACAGAGGGAACCAAGGTCTGGTGATTGCTTCTTCCTCCTTCTCTTCTGCTTTCACATGACTGTAGTGGGTAGCCATTCCAACCTTGATCTCGAAGTTCCAACCCCCATTGAGGCTTCGGTAACTGTCATGCCTACAAGGCGGGGCCAAGAGAGGACCCTGAAGACCCAAGATCCGGATGCACCATCTCTCTTGGTTCCTGGACCCTGGACGCTGTTGGTAGACCAAGCAGAGTTTGCCAGAGAACACCGCCAGACTGCGCTGCGTCTTTCCCAGACCCTGAAACCTACCTATCCCTTCATTTGTAAGTTACACCACTAAATAAACCTCCCTTTTAACTACGTGGAGTGGCCTTAATAATTTCACCAATACATGACTGACTGACTCATCTTTCAAAAATGCAAATGTGATCACATTGCCCACCTGCTTTCCTGTTCTGTTGCTGTCCATGTCCTGTAGACTGAAGATCTAATCTTTTAGCGTTCTTCAGGTTCTTAACTATCATTCAAGTTGTGACTTCAGCAGAGTGGTGACTCAATGTTTGTTGCTTAACAGAGAATCAGATAGTTAGACTTTTTGTCTCAATTTTACAGAAGCCTTGTTTTTCTCCTTTTTTTTTTTTTTTTTTTTTTTTGGTTTTTCGAGACAGGGCTTCTCTGTGTAGCTTTGCGCCTTTCCTGGGACTCACTTGGTAGCCCAGGCTGGCCTCGAACTCACAGAGATCCGCCTGGCTCTGCCTCCCGAGTGCTGGGAATTTTAACCATGCCTTAATCTTTTCTATATATTAACTTTAATCATTTTTATAATATTTCTTATAATATTATGAGTGACTGAAAAAGAAATAGTTTGCATATTTGATCAAAAATCCTTTACAAAAACACAATGCTTACCTTTAACTTTTCTGTGAAAGATTGTCAATTCCTCAGAAGATAAGAAAACTCAAATTTTTTTATATTCTTAAATTAAATGATGCTTTCAAGAAAAGATTAAAAGGTATTTTCTTATTGAAATTTCTTTAAATCTCAGTCATGATGACATTACTATTCAATACCCATGTATTTTGAAGGTTATGAAAGGATGTTTACACCATGATTTTGCAAGGACATCTGTAGCATGAATCTTAAAAGGTTCTTATTAATAAAATCAAACCAGAGGCCAATTTTTGGGGTGAATGCTGAAAGGTGAGAGAACCAGAACAAGCCACAGCTAACCTCACCTGGCCAAATTCTCAGCTGATCTTGTTTCCTCAGATTGGAAGCCTCTGTGTACTCATATCCAAATAGTTCTCAGCTGAACTGCTGCTTGAAAGCCTGAAAGCTTAACCAGCCAAATGCTTCTAGTTTCTGGTCCTCATGCCTTATATACCTTTCTGCTTTCTACCACCACTCCCTGAGATTAAAGGCTCGCTTTCTGGGATTAAGGGCATGTGTCACCATGCCTGGCCTTTCCAATGTGGTCTTGAACTCACAAAGATCCAGAGGGATTTCTACCTCTGGAATGCTAGGATTAAAGGTGTGAGTGCCACCATTTTCTAGCCTTTGTATCTAGTGGCTGTTCTGTCTCTGACCCCAGATAAGTTTATTAGGGTGCACAATATTTTGGGGAACACAATACCACCACAGACATCATTTCATGTAAGTTATCCTATGTGTGTCTACATTTTCTAAATTGTGCTAGTATAATTTTAACAATAGAGACCAAAAAAAAAAAAAATAGCCCTTGCTAGTATAGCCTCTTTAGTCAGACAGGATATGTTATTTTTTTACCATTCTGGTTCCATGAGCTGTTGCCTTTAAATATCTACATAAGACCTATTTTCAATTTTATCATCTGGTATAGGTAAATGATGCAAACAGCCTATCTCATTTTTAACCCTCACTCTTCTTTGTGCTTAAAAGACTGTGATATGTGTGTTTTTGGCTATCTTCCTAGTCTGTTGGAAGTCCTCATAGATAACAAGTGCACACTGAGTGCTTGAATTAATGGATGTGCTCAGAATGTGCAGGATAGGATATAATTCCTTCACTGTTTATTGACCTTTGAGAAATATAAATAAAAACAAATAAAAGCATGAGCAAAGCCACCTTAGCTTCTCCACGAAAACTTGTGTTAATACTCGTTTGCTTCTGAGAAAATAGTATTCAATATCTGTTTAAACATCTTTTATGCCACTCCCAGAGACACCTGAAAAAGATAACACTATAATTACCTTATTATGTGCATTTGATTCCTTTCCTATTGATGTAATAAATACTCTGACCAAAGTAATTTAAGGGAGAAGTGGTTTAATTTAGCTCCTAGTTCAAGATCTTCATGTTGGAGATCTGAAGACAGCAGAATCTTCAAGCACATATTCAATTATATCTTCAGTCAGCCAAAACACCATGAATACTTTGCTCTCTGCTTAGTACTCTTAATCTTCTAAGGCCCAAAATTTTCTACTCAGGAAATGGTGCCTCCCATAGCAGGAATGTCTTCCAACTGCAATTAATGTAACCAAGATTATCTCCACATGCATGCCCAGAGACCCATCTCTGAAGCAATTCTATATTCTCTCAAGTTGACAATTAATACTAACTATAATAGTAAAGAAGAAGGTTTACTTGAAAATGTTTTTAAGAAGATGTTCTAGGATGCATGAATTGCTTCTGAGTTTTGATTGGAGGACTGAACTTTTGATTTTCTTAAGGGCTGTGACTTTTGAAAGTAATATATGATCATCATAAGGATCCTAAGCGTGTGTGTTAGGTGGCTATGTGGATTAGCTCCTATGAGTAAAGGAAATTTAATCCCAAGAATATTGAGATTCTTTCTCTTTGCCAGGAATGGTTATTAAATTACTGCTCTAAGACTTACCTAAAACTGTGAATTGTGGGTCTACAGTGATAGTGGTGGCTGGCTACTGTCCATTTAGCCTGGGATAGCTCTATGACCTAACATTTTTTTTCATGACAATTACAAATATGAATGACATTTAGAAAATAATTTTCAAATTATTTTGAAATAAATATTATGTCAAGTTTTTTAGTTTTTTTATTAAGGAAAATTTTATTCATTTTACATGATAACTGAAGATCACCCTTTCTTCCCTCCTCCTGTACCTCCAGCAAGCCATCCCAACCCATCCCCAATTCCCTACAACAAGGTGTGACCTCCCATGGGGAGTCAGCAGAGCCTGGTACATTCAGTAGAGGCAGGTCCAAGTCCCTTCCCCTGCATTAAGGTTGTGCAAGATGTCCCATCATAGGTAGTGGGCTCCACAAAGCCTGCTCATACACCAGTGATGGATCCTGATCCTATTGCCAGGGGGGCCCTTAAGCAGATCAAGCTATACAACTCTTGCTTATGTAACAAAATATAAAGTTGAAAATTTAAGTATTTTGTTAGATGTCATATAATGCATTTGAATGGTCAATGTTAGTTATCTATTATCTATAAATATTTTGATGAAGATGATAGATGATAGATGATAGACAGACAGACAGATAGATAGATAGATAGATTCATTTTGATATAAACTACTGAATTTTTGACAGGGACAACCAAACAGCATAGATGATATTTTTTGAAAGTTATGAGCAACTTCTTTAATTATCTAATTAAAAATTTCCCTTGGCTTTCAAATTGTGATAATAATGTGTTTAATATAGTTAATGAGATTCTTGTGAAAATTAGCTTTACATTTTTATACATTGTTATGGAATATCCAAATACAAAGAACTCTTCATGATAGAGTTAAAATCTTGACATGTAAAATTTGCAC
>CABHPP010074199.1:17007-42069 GCA_902168425.1 Peromyscus attwateri | reverse complement strand
TTTTCATTTCCTCTTTAAGGGAATTTTTTATTTCCTCTTTAATGGAGATTTTCATTTCCTCTTTGAGGAAATTTTTTATTTCCTCTTTAAGAATATTTTTTATTTCTTCTTTAAGGGCCTCTATCATCTTCTTTAAGTCATTGTTAGGATTAATTTCTTCTGTTTCTTCTGCCTTGGTATGTTCAGGACTTACAATTGTAGGGTCGGTAGGTTCTGGTGTTGTCATATAGGCCTTTATGTTGTTGCCTGTATTTTTCCGCTGGCGTCTACTCATCTCTTTCTCTGCTCAGTGCAGATGGTGTAAGACCCTAACCCTTCAGGCTTACACCTCTAAGCCTCAGAAATGAGAAACTTCAAGCACCAGGAAATGAGAAACTAAAAATCTGGTTCTCTGGGCAAGCTGACCACCCCTGTTCTCAGTCGGTGAGGTATATATTTACGATTCTGGTGCTCTGGTTCGGTGGTTGTGTGGTCTTAATAAGTTCTTTTGAGAGCTTCTTGAAATACAGGATCCAAAGACACCTCTTACTCCGTGGCTTGCTGTATAGCTGGGTGGCTGGCCCCTGATGTCTTCCTCCTTCAGGTTCCTGCGAGCACCGCGGCGTCCTCCCTCCTTGCCTCTGTAGCCACAGCTGCACTGATCCCTGCCACGGAGCTCAGGTCTCGCAGGGCTCTGTGCTCTCCACTAGTTCCCAATTGAGAAGCAATCAGCAAGGTGATTAACATCCACTGTGTGGGTTCGGGTGTCCCTGAACCCCGCAGCTCCTCTTCTTGCATTCACCCAGCTCTGTCGCGCCCCAAAGGGTCACCCGGGGAGCCCCCGGCCGCTGCTCCTTCCCTGTGCCCGCTACGACCACGCCGCTCGTACCGCGCCTCTCACGCCGCTCACCCGCAGGCCTGGGGAGACCGCACAGGAAGGATCGATCCAAACCGCGGATTCCCGAGGAAGGCAGAGAAACTCTGATGCTCTAGCCAGCCTTTCTTAACCTAAATTAATCCTTCTATCTTTTCTCTCTGAGCTTTTATCTTTCACTTTTTCTGTATACCTTTTTTGACGTCTTTCTTTGTGGCCCCGTTCCTCTTACTTCCACATCAGTTCATCATCCTATTTTGCTCTCACACACGGCCCACCAGCGGCAGCCGCCATCTTGATCTCCGGGTTTTTTTTTGGATTTAAGATTTTTTAAAAGAAAAACAAATGCATCCCAAGTATTCTTCCCAGACACCCCTGTCTGGAATGGAGACCTCTGGGAGAAATTTCTCTGCTTTTCATCCCTTCAGGAAGCTCCAGAGAGCAGTTTCTGGTTGTAGTTGGTTTCCTTGGCGGCACTGGGGATGGAGCCCAGAGCTCACACAGACTAGGACTAGACAAGCCCAGCCCAATGCTTAGAAGAGTTCGAGTCAGGAAGCTGGCACCTGGGCCAGGGGCCCCTCTATCTTGGCTGCCGCCACTTCCTAGCTTCCGAAAGCCAAGTTTTCGTATGTGAACTCTTATAGTAGTACAGGGGGTGATGTTATTACTATTAAAAAGGGCCATGGTTAGTTCCAGTAAGTTATTGGATATGCGGTGCCTGGCACAGTCCCTCACACGAGGAAGACACTGTCGTCACTGTGTGACCTGTTGACACAGCGTGCCCTCCACCCTGGTTCTGGCCGCAGGGTTGGAGCATGTTAATGTTGCCCACAATGGACAGTGTCCTGGAACCTTCTGACCTCCGATGGACTCACTGTGCACAGGAGCCTGGCAGACACGAGGTGGGGTCATTGTGCTCTAGATGTGCTATGGTTCCCTACTTCTCAAGCTGAAATGCTTAGTAGGACTCAGCTACGGACAGAACACGGTCCGCTCAGCAGCACAAAGCAGTTTATAGGAAACTGGGAAAATCTATTCTGCAACAAACCAGGAAAGTCCTTTCTAAAGTCTGCAGTAACTTTCCTTTCAAGAAGAGATGAGTGAGCTGCCCACTCCCTGTTGGGAGAGGTAGACATGCCAGGCACTGGCAGGCTCCCAAAACAGACAGTGAGGGGCTCCAGTGTCATTTCCCACAGATGAGATTGATACTCATGACCTGAAATCCCTCCAAGCAACTGCAGGTGGGGATCGGACCTCACCTTGTGAATCCTGGGTACGCTGGGGGCCGCACAAGGCTTTGTAAGGCTTATAATGGTCCAGGGCGAGTCAGGAAATACTCTCAGCCCCCCTTCACCCGCAAACACATCCTGATTTACAGATCAACTGAAAACAACCACACAGCCTACCAGCCATGAGTGAGGTCAGAGGAATTCCTTGGATACAGTGAAAATGCATGTTCAACCAAGTTGCTCCCCTGGGGTTTATCGGTTACTGATTAAAATGATAAACTGGGAGCCAATAGGTTCTCTTGCACCAAACTGTCTGAGTTATTTATTTTGGAATTTTTTTCCCATGCCATTCCACAAGGATGTGAGGGAGCAATTCCACCCCTCCAGTCACCCCGTACTTTCATTTTGAGAAATGTGGTCCGTACCCTGACTTTGCTGATGGGGTGTCGGAAGCATTTGTTGTCTCCGGTCTCGCTGAGTGTTATGGCATAGAACTGCCCTTTGTTGAGGTAGGTCATGGGGCCCTCCCCCTGCTTCTGACGGAGAGATTTGGTGGCTTCCAGGGTGTACTGAAACGTTCCACTGTGAAGAAAGAAGAAAGAGCAGCCAGCTCCCTTGAGCATTCCTACCCCCGAGAAGTTTCACGTCAACAGGATTTTATATGAATACTAACAAATGTTTACTATACAGAGAAAATACAGAATATGGCAGCAGAAGTGAGTGCAGACCAAGGGTCAGCGCTGCACAACACACACGGCATTTTTAACCGTGGCTCATAAACCAGATGGTCTAAGTGGGGAGAAAAGTCCAGGATGTGCTGGGCAAACCCATGCCCAAGAACCAATCAAACATCACTGCTTCTCTTCATTTCATGTATCTGCCCAGTTTTCTTTGCATCTGCCACAACTTACTTAAAAATATTTCAAAATATGAAAATTCAAAATAATTCAAACATTCACTACTAAGCATCGAATTCCCTCCCTAAGGGGGCTGTTTTCCTCTCATTTTGTTTGTTTGTTTTGCAATAAAGGGAATTAAAGCTATGATGTCACACGTTCCAGGCCAGGGTGCTATCACTGAGCTACATCCTCAGCCCTTTCGTGTTTCGTTTTGAGAACGGGTCTTGCTGAGGCTTACGCTTCCCTGGAATTTGGTTGTGACCAGATCTACCTCAACCCCCTGAGCCACTGGCATCACAGGCCTGTGCCACAAAAATTGGCCTGTTTCTTGTTTTAAAACCTGCAGGATTCATGGTAAGGCCGCTCCACATCAGGGGCTTAGAGGAGACGGCTTGCGACAACTGGTTTGCCGCCTGCTTTTGCAAATGAGGTTTTATTGGGACAAGAGTGTCTAATGTTTACTGTCTAGCTCATTGCGGAAAGAGCTGCAGGTCTTTGCTCAAATAGTTTCTCTGATATTTTTAAGATATAATCTATAAAACAAAAACATTGACTTTTCCTAATTCTGAAGGCTGTATCAATTGTTTAATATAATAGGTATGAACCATATCTTTTTTTACTTAATTTGTTTTGGTTACACTGTGGGATAAACCACAGAAGGGGACCATTAATAAACTCTGTGCTTTGTGAATCACTGGTCCCTCTCCACTGGGTTCAGATCTTCAGCCCTCTCACCCCTCAGTCTCCAAGAGGCTTGGAGCAAAGATCACTCAAACGTGGACCTCACTTACAGGATTGGGATGAACTCTGCTTTCTCTGTTAGATACTTTGAAATGTTTTACTTATATCACTTAAGATTTTTTTTTAAATCTTTTCATTTGATAAAAATCTGAGGTTGGAGCTGGAGAGATGATTCAGTGGTTAGGAGCCTACTCTTCTAGAGGACCCAGGTTTGGTTCCCAGCACTCACATGACAGCTCACAACCATCTGTAGCTCCAGTTCCAGGCGATGGAACGCCCTCTTCTGGCTCTACAGGAACCAGGTACACATGTGGTACACAGTCATATATGCAGACAAAACACCTTACACATAAAATAAAAGAATAAAAAATGTAAAAGGCTATCGGTTACATGACTCCCCTGGTGACCTACCTTGTTGTCTGGTCATACATATACTCTTCAGCACCAACAGAAGCACTCCGAAATTTCTGAAAATTTTAAATTGTAGAATTAAAACCAATAGGCTGAGAATGTATATAAACATTAAAGAAACAAAAACCAAATGTAAATAATAATATAGTGGTAACCATTTCCTGTTCCCATTTCATCATCTCCTGGGGAGGGGAAAACGTTTCGGATGCTGTGTCTTCAAACATATAAGGCATGTCTTCAATTTTATATTGTCTCTAACACTACATTCCAAACGTTACAAATTCAAAATTAATGGAAGACCAACTGCAGAGACCAAATGACTCAGCGAAAGGCACACTAGTGCGGGGGTTAGAAGCCTAGTTCTAGAGTAGGACCACCAAGGTTCAAGCTTTAGCTCATTTACCTGACACTTACATAGAACTGTGTGGCATTTTCTCTGTTAAATGCTACTCATAAGCTGTGGTGAGGCCAGCCTGGTTAAGAGAGTGAGTTCCAGTTCAAGCATGATGGGTAGAGCATGGACATTTTATATGTGTATTAAATCCTAGTAAATAGTAACATATTGACTGTACCCAGGATCCTCTAAGCATCTCTCTTAGCAGATGTCCTTAGAGTAGATTTGGGAGGAAGCTCTAAGGTTAGTAATGCAAGAAACCCATGGAGTCTGCTTAAAGGGTAAAGGGATTTATTAGGGAAGAAACCACTACAGCACAGGAGATTTATCACAGGGTCCTGGAAGGCCCAGTCAGCTCTTCCTACACTGCTCTTCTGCCTCGTCCGTCTCAGCATCCAAACCCACGAAGGAGAGAAGAGATCGGCCAAAGTGTGTGCATCTCAGGTCTTAAGGGTAGCCCCAGCCACGCCCCAGGGGCAGGTACTTCAAGGTCATAGGCAGGTAGGGCAGTTACATGCTACATCTCTAGGGGCGGTGCTTCAAGGTCATAGATAGCACAGCTACCCATTACAGGTTAGTGTTACACAAACAGCAGTCTAGGTCCTGGTGTGTGTGTTATGTTGCTACCTTTAGACAGTTTCAATTTTTAATGCCAGGCTAAGCGAGATAGCTCAGCATGTGAAGGCTCTTGCCCCCAAGCCTGAGGACCTGAGTTTGATACCCAGGACCCACATAGGGGAAGGAGAAGACAGACATCTTTAAGTTTTCCTCCGACCTCTCCACATGCCATGCCCCATGCTCACACACAAGAACACACACACACACAAACTCTTGACCTATAAAGCAAATGTAATATTAGTGAAAGGGCATACATACACATTGTCCACACATGCATACACATCTGGTCCTTCCTCTCTGACTCTTTGAGTTATCTCTGTCTGTGGAACCCCTCCTTCCTCTCATCTCCATTCTTTGTCCAGTATTTCAAAAGTTGCCAAATGATCTTCATAACCCCCACCCACCATGTCCAGAATTCAGCATGCTCTTACTCTGCAGTTTCTATTGACATATTTGCAATTCTTCTTATCCAGTCATATTCCTCAGACCCAAGAAGACGGTCTTCCCTCAAAGTTTAACCACCCACATGAACCCACGCACACTGCACAAGTGTTGGTTGACTGAGTAATCATGATGGGGAATCAAATGCACTGGTTTGTGTTTCTTTGGCAATCAGTCAATCTGCAAACCCTTCAGTGAGAATTTTCTAGAGCTTCACCATCTGCTTGGCGCCAGAAGAAACATAGAAATTATAAAAGATATCGTCTTGGCCTCAAAAAAAAATTGGTTAAGAGGAATAAATTTACATAAAAAGCAACAACAAAGTAAACTAAAATACAGCAAACAACCGGGCATGGAGTCCATGCTGAATCACTTATTCGTTCATGTATCCTAGAAGAAGCACATAGAGTGGGCACTGTCAGAAAGAAACAGGAAGTCTGTGGAGATTCCATCATCTGGACAAATGGAGCTGAGAAAGTAGTAATCAGGTAAAAGGGGGCCACCCTGAGTCAAGGAAAGAAAGGCAAGGGATACAAACGCGGAGCATCCATAGAGTCAAGGACACAGCCATGGACAAATTAAGAAGGAGGGACCTCATGGTCTAGATCCTCACAGTCCACCATAGTAGCCACTAGCCATATGTGCTATGCAAGCCTAACTTAACAAAGACTTGGCTGCTCACTTACTCAGCCAGCTAGCCACTAAGTTGTTAAATCTGGCTATTAACTCATCCCATTGGAAAGCACGAAAGGACATGTTCATTGTTACAAAAGTTCTATTCAGCTGAGCTGGTCTATGGTTAAGAATTAGAAAACTTTGAAGTAGGAGGGTTCCATGATGCTTTCAAAAGCATTTGAGGAAATGGCTTTGTATAGGAAGGATGATTTCCAAGGTCTGTGTTCAAGGACTCTGCAACAATCCCAGCAACCCTGGGGAGTCAGCGTTAGAGCATGGTCTGTATGAATCTCTCCACACCACCAAGCTTGGCAGCCTAAGGATGGGACGGGACTCGGAACACACTGGACTTGTGAGGCCCGTGATTCTACTCTCCCAGGTGGTGTAAGAACATATGATACTGTGAGAACTTATTCTCTCAAACACTGTCAATAAATGCAGGCCAAAACCAGAATTCTGCTCCAGTTCATAAATGTATATGTGCAACAAAAAATAAATAAATAGACAAATAAATAAATAAATGAAAAGCTGATGCCAAGTGTGTGATTGTCTTTCTTCAATGTTAATTTTTCTTTAATTCTATTATGTTATTTTTATAATCTTTTTTTAAAAAACTAAGTAGATTAGAAGATATCACAATTAGCTGGGCGGTAGTGGTGCATGCCTTTAATCCCAGAGCTTGGGAGGCAGAGGCAAGCAGATCTCTGTGAGTTCGAGACCAGCCAGCCTGGTCTACAAAGCAAGTTCCAGGACAGGCTCCAAAGCTATACAGAGAAATTCTGTCTCAAAAAACCAAAAAAAAAAAAACAACAACAACAACAAACAAAAACAGAATTAGAACCAGATGCTTCATAGGGCTTTCTGACCACAGCTGTCAGGGTCCTCCACTCCACGCAAACCTTTTAGTATTACTTACACTGTGATTAAAAAGCCAATAGACACAATGTCATGCAAATCATCTACAGATTTCTTATTCACTTGGACTCGGTAAAGAAGGTATGATACTGTGTGTACAAACCACACGTAAGGGCAGGCCCTTCTCTGGCCAACTCAAAACAAACAAGGTTATTAGGGGAGATTTTTTGCTTCATAACACTTTGGGCATTTTTTTACCATGCTGGCCCTTTGCTTATATATTATGGTTTCCAATTTGATGTTTTTATGGGGTGTGTGTGTGTGTGTGTGTGTGTGTGTGTGTGTGTATGCGTGTGCGTGCACTCTCTTCTCCTGCTTTTTTTTCCCTGTTTATGTGATTTTTTTCTGTTCTGCTTTGTTTGTTTTATTTGTCCATTTGTTTTCTAAAGAGAGAAAAGTCATGGAGTTGAATGGATGGGGAGGTGGAGAGGATCTGGGAGATGAGGGGGGGAACCGTGGTTAGCACACATTCTATGAAAAAGATATATTTTCAAGATGTGATAACATATATTAGATCCTTACGCACCAGCATATTTAAAATAAGTATTAGCATTTCAGTTTTGTCCTTGAGGAGAGAGGCACAGAGAAGACATCTGCTAAGAACATACCACAAGAAGACAAGAATCCTTTACCTGTGGGGCAGTGTGATACAGCTAAACAAAGCTGTGTCTTTCCTCACTCGACACTGGTTTCAGCTTTCCCATTCATTCAATCATCTGCCCAATTATGCTGAAAATTCTCTTCACACCAGCTGATAAACCACATGTGATAAGTACTATATTAAACAAGACCAGAGCGGGTCCCATTTTCATGGATGTTTTTAGTCTAGTAGGGGAGAGCATTCATCACACTCATGAATAAAAAATCCAAGGCTAGGATGTCTGTCCCTTGACGGCAGCTCACTCACTCACCATGTGTAGGGCCAAGTTCAATCCCCATTACAAACCGTGCTACCGATGGGCTAGAGCACGCGTGTTCCATGAGGGTGTGTCACAGCCAAGGAGAACCCACACCACCTCCTGACTGCTACATACAGCAGCGATGTTTCCAGGGTGACACAGACAAGTCTGACAGGGAGGCACCATCCTCCCCTGAACTCCACAATGGCGCAGCTACCAAAACGAGCTGCAGTTCCTGAGTAACTGTAGCTTTCTGAGCAAAGACACCCTCAGCCGGCCACGCCGGAATCACGCACCTCCAGAGCACTGGTTACAGAGGTCCCCAGGTTTACACTGCACAAGGTCCAACCCAAACGCTCCCTTCCCTTGTACTCTCTCATTTGTCAGAGAATGTTGTCAACTCAGCCAGAGTCTCAGACGTTCTGGGGTTTGCTGGAAAGAAATACTAGTCTTTAGATAAGTTTTCCTTCATCACATTTTCCTGGTGAACGACTTCACACTCATGCTTACAGCCACCTGGCAAGGAGAAGGCCAACGATCACAGATTCATAGATCTATGATTTTTGTCACAGATCATAGATTCATAGATCAATCAACTCATGTCGCCTCAGTGGAAAACGTCTGCAAAGCAACCCCTGATTTTCCGAGATAGAAAGAAGAGCTGACGAGTGAGCAGGACTTCCCTTTCACATCCAGCGAGTTTACTAACTCCAGGACTCCACAAAAGCCCCAAGTACAAACTTCCTTCACAACTTACTTTATCTACATCACACACACATCTGATAGCATGTCCCCAAATAGTGGGACAGCTCCCTGGTCCACATCCACACACTCTTCTGTGACTTACATATCTCCGCACCAATGGCAATCCACGGACTTCCCACGGGACTGAGTGAGGCTTCAGCTATGTGCTGTTCTCTAACAGCACCCCGGAGTCCTTGGGGGCGAGTCAAGTATTCAACAGTATCGGACTGCAAGATCCCTTACTCAGATTAAAACTACAAAAGGTTGGTGTTGATCTTAAGTGATGTCACATAAGCTGACTGGCAGATATTTTCCCCCTTTTTAATACAAGGTCATTAAGTCTAGTTGTAAAACTACCAAATTCAAGGAAACCTAATAGTCCCTGGGGTAGAGAATTGCTTAGCTCTGACTGTGGTCACCCCCGAGTTCAGAGAATGTGACAGGCACTCGTAAGCACTTGGTGGCAGCCATGGCAGGGTTGCTAGTGCCCCTTTGAGAGTGACTGCTCTGGCCAACCTGTTGTACCTCTGGTCCCTACCTGAAAGATAAGCCATATCTGCTGGGATAGATAAGGAACATTCAGATTTTAAACAAACATTGGGTGGGTCATTATCTTATGCAATAGAATTAATAAGAATCTTAAAGTGACACTCTTCTCCGAGGAGACAGGAGTAACAGTTTGCTTACCGGCTACAATGACCAGTCCTCCTCACTAATAAAACACAGGAGACAATCATGAAATGGTTGTCACTTAGAATGCTGCTGCTGCTGTGGTGTGACTGTGTCCCTTAAAATTCCTGTGTAAGAACTTGATCCCCAACAGTGTTAGGAGATGGGTCATATAAACCGGCCTCCAGTACTGAGCGTGAGTTCATTATTGCAAGGGTGGGACTGTTGTGAAAGCAAAGTTGTCATCTATCACATGTGTGTGGCCTTTCACCCTCCTGCCATGAAACAGCCGTCATCAGAGGTGGCTCACGGCTCTTCGGTGTCTCTGTCCCAGTGGCACTGAACAGGAAGCCAGATGAGGGCACTTGGCATGGCGCCAGTGTCCTTGCCTCTCTTTAGGAAAGCAGCAATCCCTCCACACCCCACTTTATAGGCCTGGAAACACCCGTTCCATTCACTCGTCATTGGGCAATGCTCCCCCATGACAAAGCACGTGCTCACTGCAGTCTGGGTCAAGAATCGGAGAGCTGGCCCCCAACAATATCCTCTGTGGACAACCTAAGAGTCCATGGCAAGTAAGTGGACACAAGAATGTCTTTTCAAAGTTAATAAATGGTGCTGGAACAACGAGATATCAGGGTACACATGGGACCCCCAGCCTTGCTTCACACCATGTCTAAAATGGGCCAGAGATGGCTCAGCAGGTGGGGCCTGACAAGCTGAGTTCAGTCTCCAAGATCCACATGGTAGAAAGAAAAAGTAACTCTCAAAAGTTGCCCTCTGACCTCCATCTGCCTGTGCACACACAATAAACACACATCAAAAATAATTAGGCCAGGCAGAGGTGGCGAATGCCTTTAATCCCAGCACTCGGGAGGCCAAAGCAGGAGAATCTCTGGGTTTGAAGCCAGCCTGGTCTACAGAGCGAGTTCCAGGATGGCCAGAGTTACACAGAGAAACCCTGTCTCAGAAAACCTGATGATGATGATGTGATGATGATGATGATGATGATGATGATGATAAATGCAAATTCAGAGCTAGGTGCATTGGTGCACCCTTTAAGTCCTAGTTCTTGAGAGGCAGAGACAGGTGAATATCTCTGCAAGTTTGAGGACAGTCTGGTCTACATATCGGGTACCAGGACAGCCAGGGCTGCATAGGCCCTGTCTCCAAAAGATAGAAAATCAATACATTTAGAAAAAAGCTACAAAATTATTTTTTAAGTGGATCAGAAACCTACATCTAAGGAGGGAAAGCACCAGCTATCCAGAAACACACACACAAGAAAATTGTCGAGATGTTGGTTTAGACACACACATGAGAAAATTGTCAAGACATTGGTTTAGACACACACGAGGAAATTGTTAAGACATTAGTTTAGACACACGAGGAAATTGTTGAGACATCGATTTAGACACACACATATGCACATGTGACATTGTTAAGACATTGGGTTAGAAAAAGACATCTTAACATTTAAAAGCATAAACTATAAGACAAATTTAACAAAATAAATTGATCTGATTACGTAAAGATACAAAGACCCTGGGCTTAAAAGCACATAGAGGATAAAAGCTTATATCTATCCTCCTTACCTAAAAATCTCTTTATAACTTAATAAAAGAAACTGCCAAAGACTTGAACAGACACTCCACAGAAGATAAAAGGAAAGGCAAACAATTACATGAGACAATACTCGCACTCATGAGACATAGAAATGCAGGTTGAAAACAGAATGGCCACCACCGAAATGTCACTAAGATAGCTGAAGTTAGGCAGACTAGTCATGTTGGCACGTGGTGTGGAGAGCAGGAACACTCTTACATCACTGATGGGGATGAAAATAACTCATCAACGCTATACCTTCTCTATGTGCCTGATAAAGCACACGTACACCCCATTGATCCCAGCCCTGGGCACCCACAAGAAATGAAAGACTACACCTGCTAAAACATACACCTGTCTGTTCAGCAAAACATCCATCATGATAACCCCCAACTGAAGCAACCAAATACCAACCAACTAATGGACTGGTAAGCAAACTGTGATATACACTCACCTTGGGATCATCGATTTAAAAACACAAACTGTTTGCATATAAACAAAAATAAATAAATCGCAAAAATATGCTAAAGGAAAGAAGACAATGTAAAAGAATATATTGTATTCAACTTACATGAAATTTTAAAGGAGGTAACACTACAGTGGCAGAGGCTGATTAGTGATTGCCAAGAGCCAAGCGAAAGAATACTTCAAGGTCAGAGAGGTCCATTTTAAGGTAAGAACTTTCTAGATTGTGGTTCTGATGTTGACTACCCAATTGTATATAGTTACTAAAATTCTACATTTATGCAATTAGAACTTGTGAATCTAAACATGTAGACAAACAAAAACGGTTGCGCTGTGAGGACAGCCTGCGAAGACTATGATCTCTCTATTTGTTACAAAGTACACACACATAAACACACTGGATTGACGATGCAACCACCTAGGGTATTCAGTCTGACAAAAAGCTGCAAAGCTTTCTGCAAAGAGCTACAGTGTTTAAAAATAACAACGGGCATGCAACATTTTTAGCGGCTACCATTTGGAAAGTATCAAAGAGATGAAGATGTTAACTGCAAAGCAGTTAAGTGGAACTCCACCTAAGTTTCTCCTAATCCCTCAGAAATATTTAAGACTTAAACCAAAACAAAACATAACCTAAGAGACAAGACAGAAACATACTTCCACATATTTAAAAATACCAAATTACCAGTAAACGCATTAAAAATAACAAGAGTAGATAAACTCTCAGACGGAGAGTGCTGTGTTCGGGACTCACCTCCGAGGCCCCGTCTTTGAAGCTCTCGCTGTAGGTGCTGTCGGGGGTGCTGCGCTGGTCGTCCTTGAGATAGGAGCTGTGGCTGGCTATGGAGGGCAGGTCGTACTGAGTCTGCTCAAAGATGACCACGCGCTGCTCCTCGCCGTCCGCGCGGGGATAGTGCACCGGGGGCGCCATGAACACGGGCGTGAAGTCCTCGGCTTTCACCACGGTGATGCCCGACACCGGGATGACTGCCGGGCTCTCGGTGATGGACACGCTGTACTGCTCGCGTTTCAAATTCTCCACGTGGTCTTGACTAAGGCAGAGGTTCACTGGGACAGTCTTCAGGACCTGCACTCGGTTCTCGCCTCCGCTCAAAGTGCTCTGGGCTTCACTGGTGCCGAGACAGTTTCTGTGTGTTCAGACCCGGGACATGACAATATTAGACTGCATCTCCACTTTAAAACCCTGATAAAGCAACCGTGACGGGCACCCATCCTGCTAAACCGTGAGGGGAAGGGCTGATAGGAACTTGGCAATGGAATGTCGTGGATCTTTGTATCGTTAGAACTAAGACCGCCAAGTATGTGTGCCCCTGGGTGGCACAGAGTGAGGTCTCAACCTTCTATAAAACACACACCCCACTTCGGAAAAAAAAAAAAAAAAAAAAAGCTGTAAAGGTGGCCCTAAATCTTACCATGCCTTGACATCTAACTTTCAGCTCTGCAGAATCAGAGAGCTGGGAGACTGAATATCAGAACGGCAGCAAGGCACACCAAGGCATGTTCCCTTACTGACAAGGGAAATTTATCACCACAGCAGAAGCAAGCACAAGAGGAAGAAGGGTGGAAGGAGCGGTCTAGAGTAAAAGCAGCTTTTAAAACCCTAACTAGCAGCCCTGCATGATGACACATGCCGTTAATACCAGTATTCAGGAGGCAGAGGCAGGTGGAAGTTCCAGGCCAGTCAGGGTTACACAGTGAAACACTGTCTTGAATAAATAAATAAAATCTGAACATCCAACCACAATAGGTAGATATTATATGATATTATTTGGACCTTAACTTGAACAATCAAAATGATAAGTATGAAGTTTTGTGACTTTAACTGTGAATCTGGCAATATTTAATATTGCTAATGTAGTTGTTAAGGTTTTGTTTCTAATAAACTTTACTTATTTCTTTATAATAAAATGTCCCGCTGGGCGGTGGTGGCGCACGCCTTTAATCCCAGCACCCAAAGAGGCAGGCGGATCTCTGTGAGTTCAAGGCCAGCCTGGGCTACAGAGTGAGTTCCAGGAAAGGTGCAAAGCTACACAGAGAAACCCTGTCTCAAAAAAACAAAAAACAAACAAACAAACAAACAAAAAGTCCCTAGTTTTTAGAGATACAAATCAGAAGTAAAGGTGAAATGATTTGACGGGGTTTGAGGAGAACATGGTGGATGACAGGACAAACGCAAAGCCTATCATTGGTGCTCTTGGAATGGATTGGTGTGCTGCCCCGTGGGATGGATTGGTGTGCTGCCTGTCCCGTGGGATGGATTGGTGTGCTGCCTGTCCCGTGGAATGGATTGTTGTGCTGCCCCATGGGATGGACTGGTGTGCTGCCTGCCCCATGGGATGGACTGGTGTGCTGCCTGCCCCGTGGGATGGATTGGTGTGCTGCCTGCCCCGTGGGATGGGGGCGGGCTTCTTGCTCCATCCTCTGCCCTGTGCATGACGAACTCTCTCAGATGGAGATCCCTGTGGCAGCTCATGCTTGCAATACCAGCAACTGGGAGGCTAAGGGAGGACTACTAAAATTTGAAGCCAGCCTGGGCTACTTACTGAGTTCCAGACCAACCTGGGCTATCAAGTGAAACCTTGTCTCAACCAGAGAGAGGAAAGATACAGCCATGGTAATTTGAAGGGTTGACAGGAAGGATATTTTTCACTATTTTATGAAACAAAATAAGAAATTATCATTATAATATTTTCATCAGCTAAGAAATAACAGTCCATGGATATCCCAGCATTTAATTACTTTAGGGGTTTAAGGAAATGCTGAAGTACAATGGGATCATTGACCACCGCTGTGGTACGGAGAAAGAAAGCAGTTTAGAAAGTTAAGTTTGGGCAGGATATAATGAAATACTTTCATTTATATTAAAGAATTTGGGTAGAGATCAGGAATAAAGAGGAATGTGAGATTGCTGCAGATATTAAAAAGTGATCTTGCTAACAAAGGCCTGCTGCTCAGCTAAGCTGGGGAAGGAGCGTTTGTGAATGGTTCTCTGGAACAGAGAAGAGAAAGTGCAAGTTTTTATTGAGCCTTGTCTTTGTTCATTGTGAATTTGAGTTACTTTTATCCAGCATGTCCTATCTGGGGTTAACTAGCATATTGTGTTGAGAGAAAAAATAAACGTTTGAATAAAATTGGTTTTCTCAAGAATCAAGCTTTCCCAGTTTCTCTTCATAAAAGAGATGAAATAGTCTCTGCGCTTACCTACCAGGCAAGAGTTGGTGATTTTAGCTTTGATTTTTTTTTTTTCAGATAGAACTTCACAGTGAAGTTTCAGAAAGAATGACTCTACATAAGCAAGGTCAACAGAAAGACACCTGACGGTGTGTCTGAGGCTGTCACAGATCTGCAGCGCTGACTCTAAAAATTAACACCCCAAAGAATAAAGCTATAGGTCTGCAAACACAGGACTGTAAGCAGTAAGCTGTTCTCATGGTTAAATAACAGAGTGATCACATAGAAGACACAGACATTATGTTTAATGTGACTCCAGTGAGCCAAATGATGCCAGAATTCAGACCACCCATTTGCATCAGTATTTCATAAAGGCCCTGCTCTGAATATTTCATTATAAAATCTGTGTTAAAAAAAAAAAAAAACAAACAGGAAAAAAAAAAAACTGTGTTGCCATAACAAGACCGCCTTAGTGGATCCAAGCAAGACGAATATGATGAATGAATACCCTTGGGCATTCCTTCATCTCTTTAGCTGTAATCTAGAACTTTGCTAACCCATTCCACCCAGGACCATCAATATTTGTGGATAACACACTGCAGGCAGGCTGTAAATGGGTTCGTCTACCAGAATAGCAAACACGGCAATAACCCATTAGCCACCCGGGACCCTTTACAGACAACACTACTGGCTTTGCCAAAATATTCCAATTTCTCTTCAGTTTATTTCAGGTCAGATTTCTTTATTTTTCTGTTTATTACAAAAACATGAATTTTAAGCAAGAAGCACAAGTCAAAACATCTTTCAGTGTTCTCATTATCAAGAAAATAAGCAAGCTAAAGAGCTATATAAATCTAGTCGAATTGTTAGTCTAAAAGATGCATAGATCCCTCTTTGGCCTCAGCGGCAGAAACAAGATGATTAAAGGAACGTTATCCTTGGGAAAGCGTCACAATAAGGCACACACGCTGTGCCACCGATGTGTGCCTATCACCTTCAGAAGTCAACCTGTGGCAAATGTGGCTGCCCGGCCAAGTGCAGGAGGAGTGTAACTGGACTACCCAGGCTAAGAGATGAAACAGTACAGGGACTGGGCGGATGAGGCACCTGAAAATTGTCTACCGAAGATTCAGACATGGATTCCATGAAGGGACAACATCTAAACCCCAGGGCAGCTGTGGCAGCATCTAGTTACTCTTGAAGATTTCAACCAGTCATAAAATAAATGTTCTGGTTTCAAAAGAAAAAAAAAATTCATAGATTCACTATATGGTGAACTACACTTCTAGAATAGTGTTAACTTTAGGACTTGATGCCACAGAATTTCAAAAAAAAAAAAACTCCCAAATGGGTAATGAGAACAAAGTGAGAATCTCCGACAGAAGTTCCTCTCCATCCCACTGCAGGACAGAGCCTGCATGGGTGATTTTGGGGGCAACAGCTGAGCATTTCAGTCCCTTCTGGTCCTCTTTTTCTTCACATAATCCTATCCAGAAGAGAAAGGACCCCACAGTCACTCCAGACTGCCACAGCAAGCGTGAAATCCTGCTGAGACCGACTGGGGGAGCCGTCTAAGTCACAACTGAAAAGTGACAATCTACACATGGAAAGTGACATCCTCCATCTGGCTTCATCAGAAAGCAGGTTGTAATGGCCCCTCCCCTTCTAATCTCGGTTCATCTAGTCTTCTTGCCACCCTGCTCCCTAGCTCTGCCAGATGACATACCACCTCCTAACATCTGGATGGTGCTGGCAGCTGCTCCTAGTCTCTACCTTTCTGGGTTCAGTAATTGCTTTTCCCTCACCAAGAGGAATCCTTGAAGAGTCTCATTCCCTTAAGGGCCAGACTGCAGAAAGATGTGTGACGGAGCAGAAAACTGTCTTCAGCAGCAGGCTCTTACTGCCAATCACCTGGAGCCCCTGACCTTTAACCTCCTCATCAGCTCTTTGACTGAGGGAACTTGCTGATGACTCTCTGGATGCACAGGCAAAAATGTGTTTGCTTTTCCTAGCAATAGATCAAGTTTTGGTCCAGACTCCCAAAAGACAGAAGAAGCAAGACTTTTGACCCTACCTCTTCTGGAAAACAAACTTCCAGCTCAAGTTATAGTTGTAATCTAATTTCATGTGTATGAATATTTTGCCTACATGCATCTACATGCACTACTTACACGTCTGGGACCCACAGAGATCAGATGAGGGTAACAGATCCCCTGAAACTGGCATTACGAAGATTGTGAACCACCATGTGGGTGCTAGGAATCAAAGCCAGGTCCTGAGGAAGAGCAGTAAGTGCTCGCTGAGCCTCTCTACAGGCCATTGAGGGGGTAGTTTTTGACACAGAGTCTCTCTATGTATCACTGGCTGTCTTGGAACTCAATATGGCCTCAAATTCAGAGAGATCCACCTGCCTCTGCTTCCCAAGCACTGGGATCAAAGGCATGTGCCATTGTGCCTGGCTTTCGTTTTCAAAAAGGTATAGAAAAGAAGTTATTTCTAGGGGGCAAACCTATTTCCTTACACGTATCATACCTTTTATCCTGGTCTTCTTGGCTGTCACTCACTTTGCTCACAGACAGAAGTCTCTTGTCTCGGGGAACCTGGAAATCAGCAGGGAACCATCAGACTTACTGATACCAGCACAGACAAAGAAACCAAACGGAACTTTCTCTCTGTAGAAGCAGAAGCTCATCGTTGGGAAATGGTTAAGAGTGAGTAGCCTGAGGGGAAGTGGAGACAAAGGGGTGACCAGTACAGATTCATGCTAACCACGAATCAGCTGACCCAGGAGACACAGGATCCTAAGTGTCCCAGCCTTAGGAATGGGTGAGGCAGAGAGCCGTTTATGTGGGGTGAAGATGGGCGTGGAAGAGAGTAGCCTGTTGAAGAACATGGAGCAAGCGTCCTGCCTGAAGCTGGACACCAGGTGCTGACCAGGGCTTGGGGAGGCTCCTGGGCTGGGATCTGACAGTTCAGCTAGTCTGGCAATGAGCATCTACTAGGAGCACTCCCTAACCACCGCCAGGGAAGCTTGCATCCGGTCTTTCTAACCATCTCGTTCCTAAGCACGATGCCAACACATCACCTGCTGCATTACTGGAAAGTACTCTGAGAGAAGGGGTCTCCAGCACCTCCAGACGTGTGAATAAACAGGTGGCTTGGACTTGGTTGCACTGGTAGATTGCTTGCATTTGCTTTTGGACTTGTTCATTTGTCTGTGGCTAACCTTGAAGAGGTTCTTCTTAGCCAATAGCATCACTGTTGAGATAAACACACATTGATGGGAAGCATCCTCCTACAGGACTCCTCTAGGAATTCCTACGGTTTCCACTCAGCCAAGTACATCCACAAGCTGAGATGGTTGAACTAAGAGGGTGGCGAAAGTGGCGCAGAATGTGGAAACCTAGAGTTTGACGACCCGTGCTCAAGTCTAAGCCAAACTCAGTCAATGTTCCCCATCTGTAAACTGGACCTCCTGATACTGCTCAACTCAGGTCTGTGGTGGAGTCGGAGCTTGGGAGTGGGTGGTGCTTCACCCAGACAAGCCAGCTGCGAGGGCTCCATTCATCTCTCACCACAGGGGTCACTCACTTGTTGCCTCTCTCCTTGGATGATGTCCTCTGCCTTGTCACCATGCCGCAAGAAGGCCCTGGCCAGTAGCCAGCGTTATATTCTTAGACGTCCCAACCTCCAGAGTAATGAGCAAAACAAACTTCTATGCTTTATAAATTATCTGGGGTAATTATCTGGACTCAGACATAAGTTAAAGCATCTTTTAAGGATTTGTCTAATTTAATCTGCTGTTTCCAGACATGTCTAAACTGCATGGAAAGGTCATACTTAACTTTGGAGGTACTATTGTTAAGTTGCTTAAATTGAATAGACAGCCACATGATTGTGAGTGCCTAACATGTGAGAGATGGAATAAATTCAGGGTCTTTTAAAGTATTGTTTAATTGGTAAACAATATTAAATTTAAATGCATACTTTTAAAAATTGAACCACTTTCAAATGACCTCAAAGAAAAGTACTTTTCAAGTTGCAGACTTTACAATGTAAGGGATAGCAGGAAATGCAAATTGTTTGGAACCTTGGATAAATCTCACTCGGCTGTCCCAGCTAGAAAATGCACAGTCCAACAGGCTTCACTGCAATAATCCTGCGATGAGATCCAGCAGCACAGGTGAAAACACTGAACTGTGGGAAGTCTCAGATGGGTCTATGGCTCCGCCAGCCCCTAGGGACCTGCTGTGTTCATGCTTCAAAAATAAATGCGTCTCTGAAAGAGCCTGATGAGGTCCCTGGTGGACAAAAACACCATGTCACATTTACAGAAAGCCTATGAAAATGTGACAGCAAATGTCAGAATAATTTAACTTCCAAAGTTTATAGTTTAAACAAAGAGAATCATTCTATTTCATCAGCAGGTGCATCTTTGCTCACAGGACAGTTACCTCTGTCATAACTCCAGCACCATAAGCTACGAGTGTGCAGAGAATCGAGAAGCCTCAGCACGAGCATTTCAACATACTGCTCAAATGAGATAAAACTAGCTCTAGCTGGGCAGTGGTGGCTCACGCTTTAATCCCAGCACTTGGGAGGCAGAGACAGGAGGGTCTCTGTTGATTTGAAGCTAGCCTGGTCTATAAAGTGAATTCCAGGAAAAGACTAGTTTTTTTCTTAGGCACTAAAATGTTTCAAACAAAAAGACAGTAAATCTTGCACGAAATGTAAGGGACCATAACTCTGGGAGTCCTTAGGAGACAGTCATTTAACAAAGAAAAGGATGTGGATTTGGGTACAAGGTCAGTTTTGTGTAAACTCTCTACCCTGCATCTCAGAATACTTACAGATAGATTTGACCTTGGATCATGACTTTTGCATATCTACAAGAGGAGATAACACACCTAGTATCACATTTTCCAACATCCAGCTACCCATATTCAGTTATACAGTTATCCTCTGACCCTGTGGTAATGTGAGAGCTAAAGTTACATTTTAAGTTTTAATTACTATGCCTAAGAGATGCATGAAACACAAATGCCTCTGATCCGCAAGTCGCCTGTCCAAGGCCAGTTAGTTCCTGAAATGCTGGAGGCTATTGTTTATGGGAGATGACAAGTCATCTGTTTTTACTCCCCTGAACAAATGTGACCCAACTACATCGGATGTGCTTGATCACATGTGAGAGGGAGGTATGTGGGCAAGAAATATGTCAGGATGTACGCTTGTCCCTGATTGGATATAGGCAGGAGGTATGTCAGGATGTATACTTGCCCCTGATTGGACCTCATGGGAAATGTGGTGAATTATGGGTTTTGCCTTTTTAAGTCCCTACAAACCCTGACTCAGGGCCATTTGCTGCAAACCAGGTATGGATCTGACCAGAGCCCATCCACCCGGCCAGTATTTAATTACAATTTGTTTTAAATTTGGCTTTAAACTATGGTAGTGGTCTTATTCTCTACCAGTGGGATTAACAGTAAACCAAGTATGCTCCTTTGTAGATTAACTACTAATTACTTGTGTCTCAAGTTAGCTTCTCTTTTTTACTAACACAAACCAAACATGCCACTAAATGCAGGTATTTGAAATTATGTCCATTTCTCAACAACAAAAATACCTATTTTAAAGGATAAAACAGTAAGGTAAGGGAGACGGTATGGGGGTAAGAGTGAAGCTCCAGCCTTGTGACCGGAGTGAGATCCCAACCCCACATAAAAGGCTGGCTGCAGCGGCACACATCTGTAATTCCAGCATTCTTACTGTGAATTTGGAGGTGGAGCCAGGCTAAGCAGCCAGAAACTCAAGGGCCAGCTGGCCTGGTGTATGCCGCAGAGCGCCACGAGCAGGAGACCTCCCCTTCTCTCTCTCAAACACACACTAAATAAGTTTACTAAAGTAAAATAATAATAATAATTAATATATTAATATATTTCTTTAAAGCCTTTTAAAGCTATTAATTGTCATACTGGTCATAAAAGTCAGAAGAAGAAACTATCTTCACCTGAATACTTAAAACAGGAACATTTGAATGATGTGTCAATAGATTTTTTTAATTGTTAAAACTGTCAAATGTTGACTATTTTTCTGCAATAAGGGGTAAATGCTTATCCATTTCTCTCTGAGCAACAGACTGAAAACAGAAAGAATGCCTGTTCCCGGGATGGTCGAGGCTGGGAAATGACGCAATCTAATGTAATGAGTTCTCTGCCTCCACCATTCTCTGTAAACTTCAGCATGCTCTCATTCCAGAAGATTTCAGAGCTGTTCCTGCATTTTTATTTTCCTCCCCTCTCCCCAAAATAGGATTTCGATGAGTAGCTCTGGCTGAGCTGCAATTCTATATGCAAACCAGGCTGGCCTTGAACTCAGATCAGCTTGCCTCTGCCTCAGAATGTTGGGATTAAAGGTGTGCCAACCATGCCTGGCTCTATTTTTGTATTTTTCAAATGCACTATTTGGTCAAAAAAGATGAAGAAAAATCACAAACAGAAAATAGGAAAACAAAGCTATCAAAATCCATTTTGAGGGGCTGGAGAGATGGCTCAGAGGTTAAGAGCACTGGCTGTTCTTCCAGAGGTCCTGAGTTCAATTCCCAGCAACCACATGGTGGTATACAACCATCTATAACGAGATCTGGTGCCCTCTTCTGGCATACAGGCATACATGCAGACAGAACAGTGTATATGTAATAAATCATTTTAAAACAAAATCCACTTTGAGATTCAGCTTCTTTTCTACAGGTGTAAGGTCCGCCCTTCACTGTGTCCTCTCACCCAGAGCCCACGTCTGCCAGAGTTAAGGCCCTTCCTGATACGTCATGAGCCACACTGGCATTGAAACCTTCAAGAACAGGCTATCAGTATCTGCCAACACACCCTTTCCAGCTAAGAGGGGGGAAGCCAGGCTAGACCACCAAAAGTACCAGTGAGGGGCTGGAGAGATGGCTCACAGGTTAAGAGCACTGGCTGCTCTTCCAGAGGACCCAGGTTCAATTCCCAGCAACCACATGGCAGCTCACAACTGTTCAGTGACTCCAGTTGCAGGGGACCCGACACGTTCACACCAATGTATACAAAATAAAGTTTAAAAAATAAATAAATAAATAAAGTACCAGTGAGATAACCTAGCACTTCCTAATAATAAATGAGTATTTATTTGAGATGAGAATGTCCCCAGCTAAAATGCCCTGATGGGTCTACCTGTACATCCCTCATGCCTGTCCCTCACACCTTGCTCTGTCTTAGGTGAGGCAAAAGGAAGCAGAGACCCAAGGTCAAATTATTCTTCGTGGTGGTTTTGTCCAAAGCTGATTTCCCACAATGGACGGAGAATGCGAGCCCGACTGGGAAGAAGGCATTCCCACCATGCTGCCAACTCCCAGCACCAGCTGAAAGTAGCTCCGGCCAGAGCAGCAATAATGCTCCTTTGCTCCTTTGCTAAATGACACTTGTTGACCTTTCACACTTCAACAGTTCTCGGAGGGCAGTTCTCAGAGGGCAGTTCTCGGAGGGCAGTTCTCGGAGGACAGTTCTCAGAGGGAGGTTCTTGAAGGGCAGTTCTCAGAGGACAGTTCTCAGAGGACGGTTCTCAGAAGGCAGTTCTCAGAGGGCAGTTGTCGGAGGGCAGTTCTCGGAGGGCAGGTCTCGGAGGGCAGGTCTCGGAGGGCAGGTCTCCGAGGGCTGGTCCTAACTCTTCACACTATTGTTTCTTGTTTAACTTCCTGAGGCGCTCTTACTCTAAAAACAATGTCTGAGCAGCATTTCTTCTAATGTTACATTCGCTTTTAAGGACTTTTTCAAATGAACACAAATGGAGAGACAGTCAAGGCTGGATTTGCTGACAGTTCCTCACTAACACACTCACTGGATGATCCCCCAAAAACAGACACTAGGACACCCAAATGTTCCTTATTAAACTGAAAACCTAGAGACAAGTCAATGCTGGCACTGAACAATAACAAATCATGGCCAGGCGGTGGTGGCGCACACCTTTAATCCCAGCACTCTTTGAGTTCGAGGCCAGCCTGGTCTACAGAGTGAGATCTAGGACAGGCTCCAAAACTACAGAGAAACCTGTCGGGGGGGGGGGGGTTAGGGGGGGACCATAGCCACAAAAAACAGAGAGCCTAACCATAAAGTAAAACGACAGAATGGAAATAAGTAATACTCCAGCTCTAGTGGATCTGACACCATCCTCTGGCTTCTCCAGACACACATACCACACACACACACACACACACACACACACACACACACACACACACACATAAATACATATATAGATAATTTTTTTTAAAAGAAATAAGTATCCCCTAATTTAAACTTCTGATTGGGAATAAAGTTGAGTTTCACAAAGTGGGGATTGGGGGACACA
The DNA here is from genome assembly GCA_902168425.1 of Peromyscus attwateri. Lineage (NCBI taxonomy): Eukaryota > Metazoa > Chordata > Mammalia > Rodentia > Cricetidae > Peromyscus > Peromyscus attwateri. The sequence goes on along the minus strand of CABHPP010074199.1, from coordinate 18,940 downwards.
AAAAGCAGAATTCCACCCAAGTCCACTGGCCTAGAACAAAGAGCCTGTCCCACCTTGCCATGCATGAAAGGAGGGCCTGGAGGAGGGAGAGGAGGAGGCTGGTCCGGGACCCACCTTGTAGTAGTCATAGAGAAGGCCAAGGGCGGCAGCACTGTCCTCATCACCGTTAATGCTCATCATCGCCTTGGTGGCCGCAGTCAGGGGGTTCTCCAGGTAGGACTTCCAGGCTTCATCCTCACTGGTGTAGGCTCTTCGGGTATTGAAGGGAGGGTCACTGGGCATGGGCACTAAGGCCACTAGTCTTTTATTACTGTAAGAACAAGAAAAACGTAGGCTCATTATCAGGTAACTTTCCATTTTCCCTCCGATACTATACACAGCATACGGTTACACTGATCTGTATTCCTCTAGAGAAAGACAGCTTAGCGCTGGAAGGACCACACTGCAAGCTTGCCTCAACCTACACCTTCACTGTGCATGAAGAATAACAAGTGTTTAAAAGGTAGTGTGGGCTTGAAGAAATGGCTCAGTGACTCAGGAGCTTACTGCTCTTCCAGAGGACCCAGGTTCAATTCCCAGCACCCATCTGTAACTACAGTTCCAGGAAAAATCAGACACTCTGTAGCCTCCTCAGGAACTCCACTCAATTGGCACACATAAGCACGTAAACTTACTCAGACACAGACACATACACACATATATACACACACACATACACACACACACACACACAAATAAGTATTTTCAAGGATAATATATCTAGTTAGTTTATGTTGCTCTCCTTGGTTTTCTGAATCTAATCATTCTGAATAGTTTAATTATTCTTAATTAATGAGCACTAGAATGAAAGCCTGTGAGAGAACAATTTTCCTTAAACTAAATTCTAATTTAAAACATTATTAGTTACATATTGAATATATGTAACTAATAGGTTAATGATTCAAAATGTTTTATCAAATTTAATCTTGCTTGAAATTCCTGGGAAATTATAGACCAATCTAAATCTCTTAATAAGAACAGCAGCATAAGCTCCTTGGCAAACACATTAATACAGATAACACTGTGAACAGAGCTATGGAGGGGTGTGATGAGATGGACCCTACATTCCAATCCCATTTGCTGTAGGATTCTGTTACGTTAAGATGATATGGAAGCGTTAGGTGAGGAACGAGGAGACTAAGTTCCCCAAGGGACGGACAGCCTGTGAATTAGTGCCAACCAGGTCAACCTGTGTACGTAGAGCAGCGGTCTACAAGGCAGTCTTACGATCAATGTAACAATGACTCAGACACCCAAAGACCATGACAGTCCTCCACAGCTCCCCATGGAGGGACCCAAGGTGCCGAGTGACAGTCTGGAGAAACTGTCACTCATTTCTTGGCCCTTTTTTTCTTATTTACTGAAAGGGAACGAAAGCATGTACAATGACACTGTATTCAACCACATCTACCCTGACACAGTCACATGACATGGATAGGTGGCCGGTGTCAGATACCAAAACAGTCGATGGAAAGTCGGCCACCAAGAACTTCTGATGGTCACCGAGTTCCAAAAGACAGTCCTTTCCAGTCTCCTGATGGTCAGTGTTCCTCGGCTCACTTTGTGACAGAGGACTGGTATGAACTTCTAAAGAGAGTGTATCAAAGGCCCTTTGTGTGCTGGCATGGTGCTGTACATTCTGCAGGGTCCAAAAGGGACTTTGCATTGCTAGAATACATTTGAGATCAGGGTGGCACAGGTGGGAAGTGACATTTACCAGGTGGAATCTGGGGCGTAACAGTCTCCCGGCCTCTGAGTGGAGCGCTCTGTGACAGTGGAGCTCACTAGGAAGAAACAATATTACTCCACTGCAAGTAATCGGGATTCAAAGTGATCTCCCTCTCTCCCTCTCTCTCTCTCTCTCTCTCTCTCTCTCTCTCTCTCTCTCTCTCTC
>CABHPP010074199.1:0-16997 GCA_902168425.1 Peromyscus attwateri | reverse complement strand
TCTCTCTCTCTCTCTCTCTCTCTCTCTCTCTCTCTCTCTCTCTCTCTGTCTGTCTTTTGAGACAGGGTTTCTCTGTCTCACCCTGTAGACCAGGTTGGCCTTGACTTCAGAGATCCTCCTGCCTCTGCTCAGATTAAAGGCCTGTGCCTCCACCGCCCGGCCTTCATCTCCCTTTGGAGTGAGACAAATGCCTACTGATGACTAGGTGGTGTGGTGACCCGGAGTCACCCACAGTGATGGAGAACCGAGCGGACGCCTGTGTTTCAGTTTCTCCTGTCTTAAGTGGGGTTAGCAATGCCCGCCTGCCTGCCTTGTAATGTCGTAGAAATAATTGATAACTGGGTCCTGGGGAGGATGCATTGCTTTGAGAGTAAATGGCATCGCCACAACCGCACTCTTCTGTGTTCCTGTCAGTTTCTGTGCCTTTCAGGCTTCGTTAAAGTTGATTATAATGAGCTGGGTGGTGGTGGCGGTGGCGGCGGCGCACGCCTTTAATCCTATCACTAGGGAAGCAGAGTCAGGCGGATCTCTGTGAGTTCGAGGCCAGCCTGTTGTCTACAGAGCGAGATCCAGGAAAGGCTCCAAAAGTACATGGAGAAATCCTGTCTTGAAAAAACAAAAAAACAAACAAACAAAAAGTTGATATAACGTATGAATAGTTTAAAAAAAAATTTTTTTTTGACTAATTAGAGAGAAACCAGAGTTGTTCCTCTAGCACTCGCTACCCCGCAGGTGGCACTCATGCTACCGACCGCGACCACAGAGGGGTGAACAGGACAGACGCGTCACCCACAGGGCCTAGCATAACGGAGAGCCGCTTTGCGGAGGGTTCGGGGTGTGAGAAGGAAATGCAGAGCTGAAAGACAAGGAGACACACGCTGGTCCTTGATAACAGAGCGAGAGGTGGGATATATTTAAACTAGTACATTTCATCATTCAGAGTGAATGTTTTTATAAAAGAAGTATGTTTATACTCTAAAGTCCAATAGAAAAGAACTCTCTTTTTCTTAAACAAAAACAAAAGCATAGCATGTCCACTTTGTAGAAAATGACTGATGATGGAGATGGGTTAGCCGTGCGGGCTGGAAGTGTCTGTAAGCAGAAATGAGGCCTGGGGGAGAAGCCAGGAGAACTGGGGTCCCGGCTTTGATGGGGCCGCCCTCCCCCTCCAGCCTATTTGGACCACCCTTGTCTACATTTCACCCAGTGAACCTGAAAACTGAAGTACAGACATTCTCTGGAGAGTCACTCGGTGAAACAGTGAAGAGCCGAGACTTATAAAAAGATTCTACAATTTCAGCTTTGAAGCGTGTTTTGGGTGTGTATTGCTTCTGTGTCGTCCTAAGGTTGAAAACTCTGAGGCTAAACCATCGGATCCTAGGAAGCCGTGTTTGCAATAGCCTGCCCTTAGGAACAGACTGCGCTGTGTCTGGGAAGAGCATGCGCTGCTGTGCGGAAGAGGGCGTGGCTAACGCTGGCGCTGTGTCTGGGAAGAGCATGCGCTGCTGTGCGGAAGAGGGCGTGGCCAACGCTGGCTCATTCTAAACACCGAGCAGGAAGTGGAGGCCTGTTGCTGCAAATTTTCCTTGAATCTTCCTCCTTCCTGGAGACTCCAGCTCTTCCTGGCACAGCTCACTGGTGACTTCAGGGGCTTAACCAATGTCTCCCCTAGGAGGGAACTGTTAATGAGTCCTTGCATGACAAAGAGGGGGGAAAAAATCTTGGAAATCACACTTTTTTTTTTTTTTTGGTAACATAAGGGCCTGTTATGTTCTCCCCTTTAACTGTGCAACGCCATGTTTTATTCTTCAGAAATCATGGCCTTTCTGGTACAGAACACTGTAGAATGATAAAATAGGATCATTTCTCTGATATGCTGAGAAAAAAAATGTACTTACTTCTACAAAGAATAGACCAGCCAGAAATGTTTTTTGGTGTGTGTGGGTGTGTGTGTGTGTGTGTGTGTGTGTGTGTGTGTGTATGCTTTAAGAAATACCTTCTAGCCAGGTGGTGGTGGTGCACTCGGGAGGCAGAGGCAGGCAGATCTCTGTGAGTTCGAGGCCAGCCTGGTCTACAGAGTGAGTTCCAGGAAAGGCACCAAAGCTACACAGAGAAACCCTGTCTCCAGAAAAAAAAAAAAAAAAAAAAAAAAAAAAAAACCCTTCTAAAGGTTTATCTAAAGTTTTATCACCATTCACTGGGAAAGACAATTCTAATTCTTACAGGATTTTTCTCTGTAGCCCTGGCTGTCCAGGCTGGCCTTGAACTCAGAGCTCCGTCTGCCTGTGCCTCCCCAGAGTGTGGCATAAAGGTGTCCACCACCACTGCTGGGCTTGCTTCAGCTAATTCTTAAGCCTCCGGGTTCACAATCTGGGTGGCCTTGCACACTCTGAGCAAATGTGAACTTGACCTCTGGGTCTCTCTTTGAGGGAAAAAAAAATGTAGGCAAGCTTGGAACATTCACAGCATCGTTCAGGCCACTCACACCTGTTTTTGATTCCTGTGACTCAACACTCGGTTCTGCGTACACAGGGCAGGCAGCAGGGCTGAGAACTGAGTCATGGGCTGCAGGGGGAAAGGAGCCGGCTACCAGAACTCTGGGCCTCCTGCCAGGGACAGCCTCCCCCTGCCTTGGAGCAGGTTAGGAAAGATTCATGCGGACTTTGTTGAGCGGCTCACGAAACATAACCCGTGACCTCTTCACCTCTAAAATCCCATGTCCAATTTAAGTCAGTCACCAGATCCATCACGACACCTTCCATCTTAGCCCTCCACGACATTCTCATCAGTCTCTCCAGAACTTCCCTCCTCGGTGGGAATCTGGTGAAACAGTCTTCATGGAACACCATTTTCTAGAATGTCGTATGAGTCCGTACTGCCTTGATCAGGTCCAGACTCCTCCACCCGATATTTATCCTCATCATCTGGTCCCAGTTTGTCAGAATTTGTGTCCTCTACCGCTTAACATGGAGAATTAAACTCTTTCTCTGCCATGCCTTGAAGACCCCATCCTTACCTCCTGGCCTGAGCGCACATTATCTCCCTCCCTCCCTCCTCCCTCTCCTTCAGAACATACTTCAGAAGCTTCCCTATTTAGTCCTTCGGAGTTTCCTTTTGTCAAGCTACCTTTAAATTTTCAGTACACAGATTGCCAACAGCACAAAAAGGACCCAAGGACACCTACAAAGTGGCATTCCCCTAAACAAAACCCTACAGCAGCCTCTGCACTGTTCTTGTCTACCTTGGGTTCCCAAGCCTTTGCGGCATCTCTACAAAGATCTGGACACCCCCTCCACTGGCGTAGCCTTTGGTTTCCTTCCAGAAGCACCAATTTCCATCATGTGTCTCTCCCTGCTAAACACATCTAGAAATCCAGATGGACCTTAGGCACTTAGGCTCAAGAAACATCTAATACAGACCTTCTAAAACATGTCAGTTATCTGTTTATGAAAAACTGGTGCACGAGATGGTAGTGAATTCAGAATCTGGCCCCACGCTAACTAGCTGTCACCTGCCCACAGCTTAGCTTCCTGTCTGTGGTGAGCTGTTCGATTAAATGAGAGACTAATCAGGGAGCAATGGCCTCTAATGGAGGCAAAGATTAAAATAGACAAGATAAGGTGGGAAAGCCAAAGACCTCATCTCCAACCACCACACCCTTCAAGTCCCAGGCAGCCCTCAGCCTTCCTTATCTCTGCAGATAGAAAAGCCACTCTTGCTGTTTTAACACTTCGAATCCTTGATGTCTTAGTTTCTTATATTCACTGCAACAGAAAAATCCCCGCTGCTTTTACCTGCCGACTCCCTACAGAACCTGACCACCTCACACCACCCCATTGCTAGCACCTTGGTCCAACCACTGCATCCTGACTCTTGGGTGTTTCCTTGTCTCTGGTGGCGAGTCTCCCACTCAGCCTCTCCATCCTGGACTCCTACAACTCACACTTTATGGAGTCCCTCCCACACTGAGCCAGGATCAGCTCATACGAGCAGCAGCATATGGCAAAAATGAGTTTCTCACTTTTATAAACAGACCCTGAGTCCATCTCCCTGCCATCCCTTTATTTATTCATTAGCTCTGGCAGAGGAAAACTGCCCTATTGTGGTAAAAAACTGAATCCCTGACCAGTGGGGGACCAAGGACTGCCAATAACCGTAATTCTCCAGCCGCAATTCAGACTCACTCAGCTGTGACCCAGGTAACAACCTGAGCCAGAACCATTCAAGTACGTTGTCCCCAGGTGTAGGAGATGAAATCCAGTTGAAGGGTATTATCTGGTCCTCAGTCTCCCTCCCTTCCCCCTCCTCTCTCCTTCCCAGCCTCCAAGAGGTTTTCATTGTGTATCCCTGGCCCTGACCTTCAGCTCCACCACAGGCTCACAGCAGTGGGGCCAAACTGAACTGAAGACTTTGCAGCCATTTGCCAAAGGAAAGCTTCCCTCCTTTAGGAGATTCCTTGGGTGATTTTGTCAGAGATGAAGCCACTCATTCAGATCTACAAACCCACTGGTTAGAGTATGAGCTGCCACACTCCTGCTCAGTCCTCTCCCTAATTATCCAGAGCTGAAAGGGTTAAAGGATAAAGCTAAAGCGCTGAAGCGGAGGGGCAGCAGGGAACAAAAGATGTCAAGGTGAGAAATGGGAGGACAAGGCTGAGGAGAGGATGTTTTAAGTGGGAATAATTTGTTAGGACAGTAACCTGAGAAATGTGTATGTGTGTGTGTGGACCAAAATCTAATATACTCGCAAGAGTTACAAAGCACTTCCATGTCTATTTACTTTTTCACTTTTAGACCAGTTTTTGGTAGTGTTACCAGACCGGTCATGGCGTCCCTCATGCAAGGCACTCCATGAGTGCCATGGCAAGTCTTATAAAGGAGAGCATTTAATCGGGGACTGGCTTACAGTTTCAGAGGTTAGTCCATTAGCATCATGGCGGGGAGCGTGGCGGCCTGCAGGCGGACACTATAGCAGCAGCTGAGTGAACATCCTGATCCGAAGGCAGAGAGCGGAAGCTGGGCTGACTTGGGCTTCTGAAACCTCAAAGCCCACCTCCCAGTGACACACTTCCTCCAACAAGGCAACACCCCCTGATTCTTCTAATCCTATCAAAGAGTTCCACTCCCTGGTGACTAAGTATTCAAATACTTGAACCTATGGGGATCATTCTAGTCAACCAGTATTCTGATCACCTTACAGAAATTAAATTACGGGTTTTCCAAACAACCCTCCCCCCAAAAAACGTGAAGTCAGACTCAGATACCAAGCTCTTCATACAGATGAAGCACCAGGTTTGCCAGACGTCTTGCAGCAAGGCGGTGTGGGGCTGGATTGTGGCCCACTCAAGGCCTCTGAAGTTGCCTGTGCTTGGCTCAGTGCTATTATTAGAAGGCAATTTCTTAGCTGGGTGTGGTGCACACGCCTTTAATCCCAGCACTTGGGAAGAAGAGGCAGGAGGATCTCTGAGTTCCAGGCCAGCCTGGGCTACATGGAGAGATCCAATCTTTAAAAAAAAAAAAGACAACAACAAAAAAGAAACAAAGGTGATTTTATTTTTACGCAAACAATTGAGAAAGTATATAAATTAAGAGTAATAAAGAGATTGTACAAAAGGAGAAAGAAATAATTTGTCTAAATTATTTGTGGAATGTTCCAAACTCCTGGAACATTCTACAGTCCATCAGAGAAAGAACATGTTTTTGTGAGCGTTTTCTGTCTGTTTTTTGGCAGTGCTGGAGAATAAACCCAGGGCTGCTCACGTAAGCAAGTCCTTTATCCCTCAACTATATCCCCAGCCCAACGTATACTTACATTACGTGAGGAAATGGCTTGTTCATCTTTAGTTTGACATAACTAGAGGCCAAATGTTAACAAATAAAATAGTTCAGATGATGGAAATAAAATTAAAGAATTGAGAAATAAGGGCAAAGTTATATTTAGAGAGCAACCCAAACTGATTCTTACAGGAAAGAATTATTTTGTAACCAAGTCAGCTTTGCAATTAAAAGGGGAAAGGAGTCTTCTGAGGCACTTACAGTGCTTGAAGCTCTTGTAGGAAACACAAAAACCAAAAACTTCGCAGCCTGTAGGGCAGGTTTCCATTTCCAGACCCTTTGTGAGTTCGCTTGTATGTTCATAACCAGCACAGAGAAGAGACGTTTCCGTACGCCTCCAGAGGACATAGAGCAGAGGAGATGGGAATTCAGGAGAAACCAGAGGTGAGAAGCTCAACCCCAACTCTGGCACAGGCCAAGTTAATACACCACAAGACCTATTCCCCACAAGCCTTCAGAATCTTCAGGGTGCATGACCACGCCAGCCCCTGCACTGTGTACCCAGAGGAATTAGAGGCAACCACTTCTAAATAAGCAGCCACAGGACCAGAGAGGGAGACAGGAGGCTGGAAAAATGCCTTAGGGTGAGTTCAAACTATTTATGATAGATAATCTGTCTGTTTGTTTGTTTTTGTAAACAGGGTTTCCTGGCTGTCCTGGAACTCACTTTGTACACCAGGCTGACCTCGAATCAAGAGATCCGCCACCACCACCCGGCCTATGATGAATAATCTTAGTTTTCACTTTGATTAGGTTGGGAAGCACCTAGGAGACTAGTAAAGCCTGTGGAATGCTCCCCAGCACATTTCAGGGGAGGGCTAGCAGTGGAAGAGACCAGCCCTGAATGTGGGCATTACCAAGCCCTGTAGGCGGGGGCTCAGGCGGAATAAACCTGAGCTGACAGAAAGAGCCTGGAGCACAGGCCTCCACCTTCCTCTCCCCTCCTGCTCATGGCTTCCAGGCCCCCACAACCTGAGCTGCCCTGCTCCTCCACAGCCGTGATGGACGGATACACTGAAAGTATGAGCAAAAAACAGAATCATAACCCTTCCTCTCCCGTCATTTACATCAAGTATTTTGTCAGAGCACTGCAAAGCTGTCTACACACCACTATGAACAGGAAGAAGAAGGTTCAAGTGGAAACACAGAAAAATGACGCAATGTTGGACCCCAGTTTTTCCTGTGGGTGCACTTGGGTATATGCTAGGGAGGCCTCCAGGGTCGCATCAGTGGCTCATCCTACTCACCCACTTCGGGGAAAATGAGCTCAACTCTGCTAACAAATGCCTGAGACTATCTGTTCTCCTCCTCCTCCTCTTTTTTTTTTTTTTTAAGAAAAATGGGGTCTCACTACATAGTTCCTGGCCTAGAACTCACTATGTAGACCAAGTCTTCAACTCATAGAGATCCACCTGCTTCTGACTAAAAGTATGCACCACCACACTGAACCACCAATTTTAATATGCAATCTAAGAAATATTGGGTATTTAAGGGAACCTTGCCTGAATGAGAGAGAAACCACAACATGAACAAAACAGCTTACTTAGAAGAAAAATAATGTTGAACATAGAAAATACTGTTAAGCCGGGTGGTGGTGGCCGATGCGTTTAATCCTAGCACTTAGGAGGCAGAGGCAGGAGGAGCTCAGTGAGTTCGAGGCCAGCCTGGTCTACAAAGTGAGTTCCAGAATAGCCAGGATTACACAGGGAAACCTTGTCTCGAAAAACACACACACATAAATAGATAGATAGATAGATAGATAGATAGATAGATAGATAGATAGATAGATAGATAAATACCGTTAAAAGAAAATTCTGCATACACAAGCTAGTAAGAAAAATAATACACGCACGCACGCACGCACGCACGCACGCACTCACTCACTGTCCCTCAAGAGGTTGCTTTCCTGAAGACTTGGAATGGACTCAATATGGAACTTTCTCCCAAGACCCACAAAGCCAAGCTTCCCCGTGCTGTCACAGCTTCACAAGTGCTGCTATAAACTGGTATTGAAAGGACATGCAAACTGGCCTCGGCTGGCAGAATGACAGAAAAGTGTGCTCATAGGGCTGGGAAAACCTAAACTCTAGGGCTTGGAAAATGACAGCACCTGAGGGTGAGTTGAGATGGAGAGAGGCCAGGAGTGTGAAGCATGGCCGCTGTGCGAGCCCTGAGCGGCAGATGCCGAGACAACCCCCCCGCTCTTCAGATCCTTCCTTAGTGTCGATTCACATGTTACACGAAATACATTTCTTCGATTAAAAATAAAATCAACAGGGGCCTGTGAGATGGCTCAGGAGGTAAGGACACTTGTCAAGCCTGGCAACCTGAGTTCAAGGCTCACAACCCACTGGGAGGTCCTCTGACCTCCAGACTTGAACCACGGCACCCACACCCCCATGTGTGTGCTCGTGCATGTACGTACACACACACACTATAAGTGTGTATACACATGTCACACATACATATTGTTCGTTTTTGTTGTTGCTTTTCCAGGTAAGGTTTCTCTGTGTAGCCCAGGCTGTCCTGGAACTTGCTAGCAGACCAGATTGGCCTTGAACTCACAGAGATTCCCCTGCCTCTGCCTCCCAAGTGCTGAGATTAAAAGTGTGCACCACCACCGCCTGACACATACAAACATTTTAAAAAATTAACGTTAACTGTATGTTAAGAAAATATTGTGCCAACCAGGCTGTGGTGGTGCACACCTTTAATCCCAGCACTTGAGAGGCAGAGACAGGCGGATCTCTGTGAGTTCGAGGACAGCCTGGTCTAGAAAGTGAGTTCCAGGACAGCCAGGGCTGTTACACAGAGGAGCTCTGTCTTGGAAAACAAAACAAAAAAGCAAACAAATGGGATTTTGATTTGCACATGAATTTGGTGAAGACAATCCCTCACACCCATCCCATCCACACCTGTATGTTGTCCACTGTACACATCTTAAGAACTGGGGGAGATGAGAAAAGTGTGAAGACAGAGAAGGAGATGGGAGGAAATGAGGAGGAAGGCAGTGGGGAAGGGGGAGGGGAGCAGAAGGGAGGGGGAGGGGAGGGGAGAGGAGGGCAACGTGGCAGCTGAGGACTGAGACCTAGCCACCTTACCAAGTTGTTCCTTACTCTGGTCCAAAAGACTTTGTGGCAGGTACTGGAGAGCAGCTCGAGCTCCCAGCTGTGGGGAAAGGAGCCACCGGGGACCAGGCCTGCTAGGGACTGGTCCTGCCCAGACGGCAGGAAGCTGAACACTAAACTTTGAGAACCTTTCTTAGACCGCCGGGCTGAAAGACTGATCCATGCCTGTAGCAGGAGTCTTAAAAGTTCTTACTAATAAAATCAAACCTGAGCCAGGTATTGGGGTGAACACTGGAAGGTCAGAGAGACAGAACAAGCCACAGCTAACCTCACCTGGCCAACTTCTCAGCTGATCTTGTTTCCTCAGACTGGAAGCCTCTGTGTCCTCATATCCGAATGGCTCTCAGCTGAACTGCTGCTAGAAGCCTGAAAGCTTAACCAGCCAAATGCTTCTCGTTTCTGGTCCTCATGCCTTATATATCTTTCTGCTTTCTGCCTCACTCCCTGGGATTAAAGGCTCACTTTCTGGGATTAAAGGCGTGAGTCACAATGCTTGGCTGTATCCTTGAACACATGGATTTCTGCCTCTGGAGTGCTAGGATTAAAGGTGTGTATCCTCTATGTTTAGTATTGTGGCTGTTCTGGCTCTGACCCCAGATAAGTTTATTAGGGTGCACAATATTTTGGGGAACACAATACCACCTCACATGCCATCTCCCTTCTGGCACTCAGAGTCCCAGTCCCTGAAGGTCTGAGGCTTTTCCCAGCTCATTCCCTACATGGCCTCACAGGAAGTTCCCTAATGAAATCTTTGTATGTTTAATCTCACCTGGGTGTCTGGTTCCTGGTGTGTCTGTAATAAAACATGTATAAACTGCAACAAGCATGCCTTGGGTTTCACCCGTCACTTCCAGTCCTATCCACAGGAGTTACTGCATAAGTCAATCTTACTATGACCCAGTTTTCCTAGTAAAATGTCCACAAAGGCAGGAATGGATTGTCCTGGGTAGGTATTTAAGCATGGCCTTATGTATGGGTGTATAGATAGGTAAGGGTTGGCCTGGGGAAGAAAGAGTTAAATCTGATGAAGGGTGAGAAGTCATAAGGACCTGGACCTGGTGACTTCGTGAAAACCACAAGCGCTAACACTGCTGTCCATCTGTAGTCTGAGCAGACAAAGGAAGCGTAGAAGAAACTGAAAGGTCAGTCAAGGACTTTCCTAGGCTCCAGCAACCAACATGGAGTAGGTAAGTCCAACAGTGTATGAATAGCTGCAGAGCAGAAAACATGGACTGTTTCCCAACTCATTCAACCAGCCAGCCTACCACAGACAGCAAAACGCAGCAAAGGGACCATGTACTCCTGGCACACACCCAGTAACGAAGAGCAGTTACAACCACAGCTACACCCACTGTCTGCCACACCCACGCACTATAGCTGCACATGGCAACCCAAGTGTGAGAGACAAGAGCCCTCACTCCTCTTCTCAACCCAAGTGTGAGAGCCAAGAGCCCTCGCGCCTGTCCTTTTTATACAGGATACTTGAAGCACAGAAAATAACTACTCAAGGTCCCACTAGCAGCAACAGTGGAGATGGGATGAACAGAGACACAAAACCATCAGCCAAATCTGTGCATCGGGCTGAAGATGTCTTAGTGCTAAAGGACTTGCCTGGTATATGTGACGTTCTGGATTCCATCCCCAGGAAGGAACACACACACACACACACACACACACACACACACACACACACCATTTAACATCAAAATTAATAAGAAAAAAAAAAAAACATCCTCAGAGTTTAAAAGTCAAAGAATTATATCCCTGGGGCTACAGAGACGGTTCAGCAGGTAAGAGTATTGGCTGCTCTTCCAGAGGACCTGGATTGGATTCCCAGAACCCACACAGCTGCTTACAACTGTCCATAACTCCAGTTCCAAGGGTCCAATGCCCTCTTATGGTCGTCTCAGGCACTGCACAGAAGTAGCACAGACATACTGGCAGGCAAGATTGTCATACACACACAATACAAATAAACAGAAGTTTTAAAGAATTATAATCCCACCGGGCAGTGGTGATACATGCCTCTAATACCAGTACTTGGGAAGCAGAGGCAGGCAGATCTCTAAGTTTGAGGCCACCATGATCTACAGAATGAGTTCAAGGACAGCCAGGGCTACACAGAGAAACTCTGTCTTGAAAAAAACAAACAAACAAAAAGAATTATAATCCCAGTATGTGGGAGACAGAGTCAGGTAGATGTCTGGTGGTCCACATAGTGAGTTCCAGGCTAGCCAGGGATATACTCCAATGAGACACTCCTTTCCAAATAAATAAACAAATAGTAAAAATAAATAATTAATTACCCCAAATTGATGAGATAAAACTATTATTAAAATAAAAATAATACACCATGATTATAAAAGAATGTTCCCAAGCGAGTTCCAGGAAAGGCGCAAAGCTACACAGAGAAACCCTGTCTCGAAAAACCAAAAAAAAAAAAAAAGAATGTTCAAAAAATTGAGAAGTTTATGAATATCACTAAGCACTAATAATAAGACTAAGATGTCACTCAGTGGTAGAGCATTTCCCTAACATAAAAAAAAAGAGGAAGATAAGAAAAAATACATTATGAAAAATCATCATTGATAGTTTCTGTAACATTTGTGTCCCCCAAATTCCTGTTGAAATATCATCCATAAAGTGACAGTATTAGAAGGAATCCCCGTGAAAGACTCGTGAGCCACGGGTTTAGAAGAGGGCCTCCCTGGAGCTCAGCCATGCTGGCAGCCTGATCTCAAAGTTGCAACTACAGAACCCTGAGGACAAATTCCCAGTGTTTGTCAACCACCCAGAATGATAGTTTCGCTCTAGCACGAAACCTGAATCCACAGAGGCAGCATCCTGCCGCACGCACAGACAGAAACCCTCCGCTGTCCTACCTTCCAATACCTTCTTTGTTTTTTTCCAGACCTGTTTATTTTATGTATACGAGTGTTTTATCTGCATGTAAGTGTGTATGTGCACCATGTGTGTGCCTGGTGCCCCAGGAGGTCAGAAGAGGACTTTTGGATTCTCTAGAATGGAGTGGCTGGTGGTTGTGAGCATCGTGTGGGCTCTGGGAACAGAACCTGGGTCCACCACAGCAGCAAGTACTCGTAACTGCTGAACCACCCATCTCTCCAGGCCCAGCTTTCAACATCTTGTTTGAAATCCTAACTAATGTGATGATGAAGATGAAGGTTTAAGATGTCATAAATATGGCCAGTCATGATGGCGCACGCCTTTAATTCCAGCACCAAGGGACAGAGGCAGGCGGATCTCTGAGTTCTAGGTCAGCCTGGTCTACAGAGTGAGTTCCAGGACAGCCAGGGCTACACAGAGAAACCCTGTCTTGAAAAACAAACAAACCAAAAAACAAAACAAAACAACAAAACACTCAAACTTTCTTATTAAATTGGCCCGTGACCTTGGAGACACGTCTCGTTGGCCACCTGAAGTTGAAATGAACTAGGCAGAGCCGTGTGTGTTTCCTGTCCTTCACTTGACGGGCTCACGTGTTCCCTCCCTCTCCGTCCTTCCCAAACAACAAAACACCTATGTGGTCAAATCCCTGGACACATTTAGATGCAGGTGTCCACATGCCTCACACCCACTCACTCCTGGCCGTGAACGAAACTGAATTTGCTCTTCAGAGCCTGCAGGCCGAAGGTTGGGTTAGGTGTGTAAATATTCCCGGAGCACGGGAGATGTCAGAATGTCTCTCCAGGGCTGGAGAGTCGGCACAGTGGTTAAGATGCTCTTCCCGAGGACCTGTTCAGCTCCCAGCACCCACGTCAGACAGCGCACAACCAACCATAGCTCCAGCCCCAAGGGATCTGACATCCTCCTCACCTCCAGGGAGACCTGCGCACTTGTGGTAAACACTCAACATAGGCACACACATACACACATAAATAAAAATAACTCTAAAAAAAGTTTTCTCAATTCCTAGATTTTTATTATATGGCACATCAGTTAGATTTTGGTATTTTTGAGTCAGACAGGGTCTCACTATGTAGCTGTCCTGGAACTCAGTATGTAGACCAGGCTGGTCTTGAACTCACAGAGATGCTCCTGCCTCTTTGACCTGAGTGCTAGGATTAAAGGCGTGGGCCACCACATCCAGTGCCACCACTCCCGACTTAGATTAGATTTTATTATTTGTTTTGTGTGTGATATGTGCATGTGTGTATGTATATGCATGTATGTGCATATGTGTGATATGTGCATGTGTGTATGTATATGCATGTATGTGTGTATGTGCATGTGTATATGTATGTGCATGTGTGTGATATATGCATGTTTGTATATATATATATGGACATGTGTGTATGTATATGTATGTGTGTATAGAGGACAGAGGAAGATGTTATACGGTCTCATCTTTTCTTCTCTGCCTTTTCCCCTGAGGCAGGGCATCCCACAGGACCTTGAGCTCATCAGTTCTCAGCTAGGCTGTCTCAGCGAGCCTCCCTGCTCCCCCTGTCTCTACCAGCTTCTCCCAGCTCCGGGGTTGTAAGTGTGCGCCATGCTCAACTTTTTAAATGAGTGCAGGGGATCGGAACTCGGTTTTCATTTTGCACAGCAAGACTCTCACCCACTGAATCGTTTCCCCAGCCCCTGGATTATTTTATAGATCACACTTTCATGGTACTCATGGATGACCCGCCTCATGCCTCCCACTGTTGCTGTCCTAGAAGCCAGTCTTCTGTAACCCAGGCTGGCCTGAAACACAACACACATCGTGAAGGATGACCCTGAACTAATAATCCTCCTGCCTCCACCTCCCAAGTGCTGGGATTACAAACATGTGCAACCACATCTGGTTTCAGTCTGCCTTTAAGTGAAGGCGTTTTATGGTACACGTTCTCATTTGTACATACAAGTTTTTTTGTTTTGGTTTTTTGTTTGTTTGTTTGTTGAGCCAGGATCTTACTATGTAGCCTTAACCAGCCTGGAACTTGCTGTGTAGACCAGGCTGGCCTTGAACTCACAGAGATCTGCTGCCTGTGCCTCTCCAGTGCTGAGAGCAAAGGAGTGTGACATTACAGCCTGGTCAGTGATTCATTTTTTAAATTGTTATTTATTTCAGGTTACTTTCTGTGGTGATAAATCCTTCAATGGCGTCACAATTTTACATGGAATGGGACTCTCCAAGATAATGTAACCATTTCTCCATTCCTTTTCCTACAGAAGTCAGTACTACAGCGATCAGCCTTGCAGTTAAGCTTTGTACAGGGTTTAAACACATCCCAAGGAACTGGGATTCTTGATCCAGAACCATACACTTTTCCAAGCATTTGGCTCTTATTTCCAAACTTCCTCCGGGTATTTCATCCTAGTTAAAACTCCCACCAGTGGTGAGTCTGAGCAAGTGGATGACACACTCCTGCACAAGGCTGCTGTCCTTTCTAATCTTTGCCAATTAGATAAATTATATAGTCATTTCTTTTGATCTGCATTTCATTGTTTTCCTTTCCTCCAACTTCCCTCTCTCCCTCCCTTCCTCCCTCTTAAGCTTGCTAAGGAGCCATTCCATCACTGAGCTGTACCTTCAGTCCAGCCTCGAATATGGTCTTTTCCCTCTTTACAGAGCAGTGGTTCTCAACCTGTGGGTCGTGACCCATTCAGCAAGCCTCTATCTCCAACAATATTCACATGACAATTCTTAACAGTGGCAAAATTACAGTTATGAAGTAGCGACGAAAATAATTTTATGATTGGGGGTCACTACAACATGAAGAACTGTATTAAAGGGGCGCAGCATTAGGAAGGTTGAGAACCACTGTGAGAGCTTTGTACTTGTTTATTTGTTATTTTGGAATCGATAAAGCCCATTTATACAGAGTCCCGCTCTAGAGACTTCACCGTGAGTAAACACAGTGTGTTAGTGGTTTTGAGCCACCATCTTGTCTCTGGGACGAGCCAATGAGTCTGAGATTGGTTCCTAATTCTTCACCACTGAACACCATGACTCAGATCAGCATTTCCACTGCAGTGAAGGACGGACCCTGTCTGCAGAGTGCCGATGAGTAAGCTCAGGATGAACACCACCACAAAGCTGGGGGCTCACCCCAGATGTACATCTCACTGGTGTGCTGAGTGAGGAGAAGCCAGACACATAGCCAGCACCCGCTCGGTGCTGAGGCCTCAAACGACACAGGCTGCTAATTTAAGGTTTGAGGATGTAATTAGAAGGGAAAAGCCGTCTTACAAAAACAGCCATTTCATGTTTAGCTTTCCATTCTTCGGGTAATTAGCCGAGAGGAAGATGGAGACAGGTGCAGACAGAGACAGCCCTCAGTGCTGGTGCTCTCTCCTTTGAAGAGGGATGCCATTGTATTTTCATTTCTCAGCTTGGTCAGGCTTCCGGCCATCCCTCTCTCCAGCCGCCCCCCTTTGGTATATTAGTGGTCAGAAAATGCTTCAGTGGTTTATCTAAAAAGTAGGGCCCGGCGGTGGTGGTGCACGCTTTTAATCCCAGCACTCGGGAGGCAGAGGCAGAGGCAGAGGCAGAGGCAGGCAGATCTCTGTGAGTTCAAGGCCAGCCTGGTCTACAGAGCCAGTTCCAGGACAGACGCCAAAGCTACACAGGGAAATCCTGTCTTGAAAAACCAAAAAAAAAAAAAAAAAGGAAGTAGGGTTACAGGTCGACGCGATGGCTCAGTAGTTAAGGGTGCTTGTCGTCAAACCAGGCCACCCAAGTGTAACCTCAGGAACCCATATGGTACAGAGAGTTTGTCCCATGGATTGTCCTCTGACCTCCACACCAGTGCACACTGTGCACTACTCTTGTGCTTGATCTAGTGCGCGCGCGCACACACACACACACACACACACACACACACAGTACATGTAAAAATAAAAATCTTAAGAAATAATGCTGTTTCAAATGAGGTCAGTTTTCAATATCCAGAGCCCCGGGATAAACTAAATTTTATATTAATTTTGTTGTTGTTATTGTTGTGGTGGTAGTTTTGAAATCGGGTCTTGCTGTATTACTAGTCTTCACTTTGTAGCCCAGACTGGTCTCTCTCTTTCCTTCCGTATTTCTTTTTTCTTTTTTTGTGTTTTTCAAGACAGAATTTCTCTGTGTAGTGCTCACTGTCCTGGATCTCACTCTGCAGACCAGGCTGGCCTCGAACTCAGAGATCCACCTGCCTCTGCCTCCCGAGTGCTTGGATTAAAGACTTACACACCACCGCTGGCAAACTGCTATCTTATTAATGCTGTATATTCTGGGCTGGCAGGATGACTCAGAGGGTAACAGAGCTCCAGGCCTGAATCTAGGGACCTACATGGTGAAGGAGAGAAATGACCCCTGCAGGTGGCCTCAGCACTCCGCACATGTACCGTGGCATGCACACACCTCTCTAATAAACAAGCAAGTAAGTTAACACACGTATTTAAAAAAGGTGTGTTCATCTAAGAATGGATCTTCCGCCCAAACGCTGCATGCTGGTGATTAAATTCATGGCCCAGTACATGCCAAGCCAGTTATCTGCCAACAACCAAGTATGATTGCTCCATTTATTTACATACTCTTTGACATTCCTCAGTATCATTAAAATATTTCCTTAACATAGATTTTGCATTTTTATTAAATTGTTATCGTGATTAACTTTTAAATTTTTTTTTAATCTAGCCACCTCAGTTTATGGCATTATTATAGTTACTCAGTGATTCTTTGCTGTTTTCTAGACGTAATATCACACTGTATGCAAATGATGTTTCTCCCTCTCTTCTCAGTTTTCTATTTTATTTATTATTTATTTATTTTTAAAACACTTGACTTTTTTTTTTTTAATTTTTTATGCATTGGTGTGAAGGTGTCAGATCCCCTGGAACTGGAGTTACAGACAGTTGTGAGCTGCCATGTGGGTCCTCTGGAAGAGCAGCTGGTACTCTTAACCACTGAACTATCTCTCCAGCTCCCTATTTTATTTATTTTTTGAGTCAGGGTTTCATTGTGTAGCCCTGGCTGTCGTGGAACTCACTCTACAGACCAGGCTGGCCTCAAACTCAAGAAATCTGCCTGCCTTTGCTTCCTAGG
>CABHPP010074192.1:0-19098 GCA_902168425.1 Peromyscus attwateri | reverse complement strand
TGAATTGGCTGTTTGAAACCTGGGACTTATGCAGGGTCGCTTGGCTCGGCCTGGGAGGAGGGGACTGGCCCTGCCTGGACTGAGTCTACCAGGTTGACCTCAGTCCTAGGGGGAGGCTTTGCCCTGGAGGAGGTGGGAATGGGTGGTGGGCTGGGGGGAAGGGGAGGTGGGCAGGAGAGGGGAGAACAGGGGAATCCGTGGCTGATATGTAGAACTGAATGGTATTGTAAAATAAAATTAAATTAAATTTAAAAAAAAAAAAGAAAATATGGCACATATAAGAAAAGTTATTGTGGATCATTTTCAGGCTCAAATTTACAGTAAAAGTCCCTCCCTCAATTATTCTAACCCCTATCCACCTGACTGGAGAATGGACACTTGTAAATACAGTACTCATGTATGAAATTATTTTTAAATAATGAAAAAGAATTAAGGATTATTAAAGAATACAATATTAGAAGAAAAAGAAGATCCTTTCCTGAAGGTAGTAGGTGGTCATCTTGGAAAATCTCTGTATTAACCTTTGTAATAACAGAGGTAATTGTCAGGGTTCTTTTAGAGGAACAGTAAGAATATATATGAATGTATGGTTATATATGTATGTATATATATTAAATAAATATGTTATTTATACATATATTAAATATATATTAAATAAGTACATATTTATTTAAAACAGCTTATGTCAAAATAGTAACAACTATTGTCTCACACCTGAGCAGCTGAGAACCTATAGGTGCCCCATCCATAAAGGTGATTAGTTCAGTAAAAGTGGTTGCCTCACTGAAAATTTAGAAACTTCCTATGGAGCCACTGGGTCCTAGTCAGCAATGGATGTTTGGAAACCGTGGTTCTGATACTAGCAAAGGAATCAGCAGCAGCCACAACATGTAAATAAAGTTGACAGCAAGAGAAAAGTTCAGCTGAACAAAGGACAATCTTCCTTCTGCCATGCCCATTTTCATCTGGACTGCTATCAGAAGGCACTACCCACATTTGGGGTGGAGTTTTTCTCTTTAATTCAGGCAATCCCAACAATTTTTTGTTGTTGTTGTTGTTTAAAGCTCCTTGTCAGATGATTCTAATTTGTGACAATCTGACATTAAAACGAACCATCACAACCTTATTGCTCTGTTCTGAATATGTGACTTAGGATCTATGGAACTAGTCTAAAATATAACCATTTCTTCTGCATCATACTCTACCGTCAGATGAAACCTTTATCAAATCATTAAATTTAGTACTTAGTGCTAAATCAATAAAATGGAAATTGTAAGAGTAACCACACATACTACAATCAAGTACATCTTACAAAAAGAAGTACATAAATACAAGGTGCAAAGGAGTGTGAGTTGTAGGGAGAGACACAAATGAAATGGGTCACTTCCTCTGGGCATTCAATGTCTGAAAGCAAAACATGTTTAAAATGATTTACAAATGAACACTGCCCTCTTCTCTTCAATTATTCTTACTTTAAGCACTTTTTTGTATCTTGAACTACAAAATTATTTTTACTTAAACTCAAATAGAGGAATCTCACCAGGGGTGGTAAGATGGCTTCAACGGGCAAAAGTACAAGCCTGCTAGCCTAAGTTCAGTTCTCAAAAGCCACATTGTGGAAGGAACTGACTCAGGCAATTTGTCCTCTGACCTCCACATATCCATGCACATAGACATATGTGCACACATGCACATAAGCCCATGGGTCCACAGACACAGACACACACACAGACACACACACAAATAAATAAATAAATATTCTTTTTAAAATGTAAAACCCTCTGACTACTCACATCTCTAACTCCAATGCATGACCTACATGAGTGCCATCAGTATGTTTCCTTCTGAACTCAGCACACCATGTGTCATGCTCCAAAATGAGCTCCTGCACACCCGTGTGAGGACTTAGAAAGTGAATATTTTGAGTTTTCATGCTCATTAAGCACATGTTGAAATACCAACTTTACTATTTATTAGTTTATGTGGTATTTAATTGGATATCTTCCAAAACTAAAGTCCTGTCATCCACTTCCAACCATATTACCAGAGTGTTTCTGTTACTAATTGTCACAATTAATCTGTAGGCTGGGAGTGTAGCTTAGTGGCAGCATGCTTGTCACACAAAGCAACAAAAGAGAAGGTTATTTTAAGAATTACTAGGAAATAATTATCATCAAAAATATTATGGAAGCAGCCAAGCCCCGTGTAATAAAGACTTGTATACATTGTATACATACTGTTTTAGTGTGAATATAATTTGAAGCAACAAAGAGTTTCTGTTACTCTTTCTAATACAAATTTCTATTGTTTAAAACTTTAAAACTCTGCACTGTTGTGATTTCAGTAGCTTTTTAAAACGGTGATTGAATAGGGGGCAGGAAAGTAAGATAGTGATGAATACTAAGACTTTTCTCCCTAAGCAAGCCTATAAAAGCTGATAAGACCCTAATTATTTATTAACTACTATTTATGCACATACAGCATGTTTGCTCCATGCTTTAGACTCTGTATCACCCCAACAAGAGTGACATAAAGTTGGTATTTAAACAAGATTCATTACTCACAGTTCTGAAAAATAGAAGTAGAAGGTCAAAGTCCTATCAAATTTATTGGCTGGAGAAGGCCTGCTTCCTAGTTATAGATGGCATCATTTCCCCAGTGTCTTCAGATGGCAAAGGTATGAGCAAGCACTCTGTTACCTCCTGTACAGTGGCACCAATCCATGTGGACTTTACCCTCTTAGCTCAGTTATGACCCCAAATCCCGTATCTTAACCCCATATTTAGAGATTAGGATTTCAGTATGGGGATTCTTGAAGTGATATGTACAACTAGCCTCCTCAACTTAATTGTTTATCTTTCATAAGAATGTTGGGGAAAAACACAGAAAATGAAGATAAAGTCTTTATGAGGTCATACCTGCAAGCTGCTTCATCTATCACTGGACTTTTCAGTTATGAAGTGAAAATAAAATGTCATCTTTCTTCTTCCAGCCAATCTGTGCATGTTCATTTGTTATAATACTTCAATTGTCTTATGGAGAGAAAAATTCAAGGCTAAAAAGACAAATCTAAGGTCATGAGGAGTTCACTGATATCCTTATGTTTTTCTGCCTTGGCTACCATAGATTCCATAAGTGGAAATTTATGCCTTACAACACAGTCAATAATAAATTCTATTTCCACTAAAAGGTTCCATGATTCTTGAGCAGTGCTTGCTTACCTGTTCTGGTTTACGCCACAGCTTTATCCTAGGAATACTAGGAGCTCAAGAAATCTTTTGCAATTGCTAATTAATATATTCAATTAAATGACCATTTACTGAGAGGATAAAGGAGTCAATAATCTTAATTTTGTCCACAGTGATTTAAGTTTCCTCTGATGACTCGGTTTTGTCCACCACATTGATAACACTCAAAGATTTTTTTTTGTGTGTGTGTTTTGAGGTTGCTTCTGATCTGCATCCCAAGACAAGGCATCCAGTAAATGTGACCGCCCAAGCAGCCCAACAGAAATCCCTGGCAGATACTGTCCTACTCCACACAGCCAGAGATCCTAGAAAGAAAGAAGAATGTCAAGTATATGGAGAATCAGAGAAACCCTGGGGTTCCAGGATAGACCCTGCAGGAGCCACATCTAACTAGTGCTGAGGGGCAAGTAAACCTCTGGGGTAAGTTAATCTCATCTCCAAACCTCAGAGTGAAGACAGAGGCAAATTTTTATTAAGAATGGAAAGGTAAAGTTAGTGGAACTCCAGAAAGCAAAATTGAGTCAAGGAGCACCTGTGAATCTTTATTTTTAAAACTTGACACTGATGTTTGTTGAACAGCATCAGTAGGGATATTCCCCATCTCCAAATCATGTCTCACTCACGTGAAGAAACAAAGAACCGTTTGTGATTTATTAGTGAGCACGCACAGCAGAGGCACAGAAGGAAGCTGTGCATCGTCATGGTGTGCTTGCTCACCTCCACACAACTATTCATTTTTGGTGACTGTGTTTTCTTCTTTGCTGTCAGAAAAGATTTAAATGTCTGAAGAATACATGGTAAACATCTTTTTCTTTCTATAATGCCTAAATTTCTGGAGCATGCACAACATGTATTTATATCACCTATCTTTTGCTGCCCCTGGGAGATATGACATAAATTTGAGTAATTTGGTAGCCTGGCAATTTATAATATATAATGGAAAAACACTGAATACCTACTGTGCCACACACACCATCTTACAGGCACGTAGTTGTCTTGAAAACTTTGTTTTCAGAAATTTTACCCTATGTGGAAAGCTCTTGGTAGAAACAAGAAAATTCACAGCTAGCTAATTTCCATTCTTCTCCATCACCCTTTCCTACTCCCAACATGCACAGTGCTTAAAATAATAAACAGTATTTATTTAATTATATTTATAAATTGTCAATCTTTAGAGCACTCCCTTCCTTTGGAGACTGATAAAGAAGAACTATCACCCTACCTGAAAATGGTCTTTCTGAATTTATTTATCAGTTTATTACCAATAACATACTCCTAGTAACATTTAAAGGAGGTTTTAGATAGTGGGCACACACACTGCATTAAAAAGAATTGACATCAACAAAAGATCTGGCACTTGCTCTAGGAACATTTTCGAATGAGCACAGTCCAATGGAATCTTAAGAAATGGAAGTTTACATACTCTGTTAGAAGAATTTGAAGTGTACCAAAGAAGCTCTTACTAGAAGCAATGTTCTTTAGGGTAGCACTAAGGAAAATTCAGCATTACCAGCTGTTCAGATTGATTTAAAACTTAGTAAATCCTTCTTTCAAATGTTAATCATTTCATTTTCCCTTACAAATCCACTGAGGAAATAGCAGGTCATCTGTAAACCAGTTCCCATATTACCATAGAGAGAAAAGCTGTAAGTTGGTGTTGCATTTTTTTTCACATTCAATACTCAGTTATCCTCAATTTTCTAACTCAATGAGGAAATGGAGAAGAGGCTGAGAGAAGGCATTCACCAGAGCAGCAGCAGAGGAGGAGGAAAGGGAAAGTGGAAAGTTGTCCCAAATGCTAAACATGGTGCAATAGGTTTTCTGTTTTCCCCGATGGAGTTTAGTGTTGCTTTGGTCTGATTCTGACTCTTGCCTGTCATTTTTCTCCCCACCTGCCTGGATTTTGAAAGGACAATGTTTGTTCCATGCTGTCAGAACATGGTCCATGAAAGAAGCTGTGTGAGATTTCTGAGACCTGGAGAGCAAACTCCAAGTAAACAAGAGTCTTGTAACCTCTGTTCCTCCATTACATGGGTTGTTCTTGACATGTACTTCCCTGCCCCTCCCAAGTGTACTAATAACAGTGGGTTTTACTTAAGATTACCCATCATCTTACCCATTACTATTTAGCATGATGTTTCCAAGCACCAGTTGTCCTCATAACTATATACAGCTTGAACTATTGTGACTGCTTACTCACATGACCTTATTTAACCCTCAAGAATATAAATTGTCTGATGCTCTGAATAAAGTTGGCTATTGCATGAGACTTTACTTCGCCTCATTTTTACCTCCACTCTCCCAGGTTCACACTATCAACTAGAGCAGCAACAACATGCCACCATAGTTTAGAAGTATGTGACTTATTTTTTTAAATATGAATTGACAGATAAAATTTTGCTTCACTCTCAAAAGAAAATTTAAATTTGAACTTTTGTATCAGTGCTATAACTGCTAAGACAAGTAGGACTCTTAAAGATGGGTTTAATGTATTTTCTCTTATGAGATGGATATGAATCATTTGGAGGATAGAGGTGAAATTATATGATTTGAGAAGATGTGTCTGGGTGCAAATTTAACAAGGATTTGGGTTTGTGGATTTGCTTAATTTTCATTGTTCATGTGGTTGGGTTGAAAAATAAGATATTATTAGAAAATCACAACTCATAAAAAAAAGAAAAGAAAACAAACAAAAGCCAAACACACTTTGTCTTCCTCTCTGGCTATAAAGAAAACCACACTCTCTCGAGACATTGCTGAGCTGTTCTTAAAACCAAAAAGAAAGAAAAAAATGTTCATTTTAATCAAGAAGAACCACAGAATGTGTGGAACTTCACAGACTTTTTCTATGACATTAGAAAATAACTCTTGATCATTGTAGCATTTGTAATTCTAAATGAAGTCTCCATATTACCAGAAAGAAATAATTTCTTCTCATACATAAAAAGGATAAAGTTAAATAACAAACAAATTTCTCATTTTAACATCAGAATTAAGAATTTGATTTCAGTAAAGAAGTTCACTTTCCAGGGAGTAGCATTTGATGAAACGACTCATTGCTCTCACTATAACACATTTTTAAAGGTATAAATTATGTTTAAAAAGTCACATTTTACAAAGTTGTGTTTCTGAAGACTTTGTAGAGTTGCTGAAGCAAAAAGGACTCTGCATGCTAGTATTTCAAGATGAAAACCAATCATCTGTCATGGATATCCCTGAAGGTATTTGCCATGATCAGTATAAAGCAAAAAAGCAGACCACATAGCAGAAAGAAGCTCCCTAGGGAAGGAGAACTCTACTGAGCTCCAGAACACATTATTTTTACAATTTTATTTTGACTAAATTACTAAATTAGTCAAAACTACATAAAAAGAATTAAGAAATCTGAAGGCTCTTTTTGCTACCAGAAACAAACAAACAAACAAAAACATTCTAGTGAATTCTCCCAGAAGAAAAATAGTAATGGGAATTAGTTTATACAAACTCTTACAGAGAGGAACAAACAAAAAACAAAACAAAACAAAAAACACACTTTCTACTGTGCTTCATGAGGTAACACAACTTCAGAATTTGAAAAGAGTCTTGCAATAAATAACTAGATATTTCATCTCTGCTGATGACTGATTAAAAATCCTCACACAATATTAGTAAACAGGATCCAGTTATATACAATATACATGTAGGTGTGTGTGTGTGTGTGTGTGTGTGTTTGTGTATGATTATGTGTGACCTTGGAATTTATTCCAAAAATACAATATATCATCAAAGAAAAGCTATCAATGTATCTATCAATGTAATTTCTATATGAACTGAATAAATAAGAAACTCAGATAATCTTTCTAAACAGATGAACTTTCAAATGAATAAAACTAATTCTATATATTTCAAGAGTGTTCTTATGGCCAAATACCTTAGTAAAACAAGAATAAATTTTAGTAACTCTACAGAATATTTACAAATAGTATTAATCTAAAAGAACACATGCAACATGTATTCTCTGCACTGAGAAATAAGAAAATGCATCACTCATTCTATTCAGTGTGGTATTGGCAGTAGTAGTACAATGAAAAAGGAAATTCCAGAAAATTTACATAAAAGAAATTCTCTGATCCCAAGTGGCATGATTACACATTTTAAAAATCCATAGGAAGCAACTAACAATGTGAATTAGTGACTTAGAAAGCCACTATTGTTCTAGTTAGGGTTCCCTAGAAGAACAGACCCCATGAAAAGTATAAAAATAAAAGGAGACTTACATAGTCAGATAGATGCTCAATAGTCTCATAGAAGAAGGGTGAGACATGCACATACCAGGCACTCTCCATCCATTGTGGTGTCACTTGTGTCCACGGCAGGTCTTCTCCACCCAGTTCACTGATTCACAGCTTAGCTCTGGAAGTGCCCTCACAGACACACCCAGAAGTTCCCTGTGCCAGTTTTCTTGGCATCCCTTGGACAATGAAATTCAAAACCAAAATTAAACATCTCACCTCTGTCTCCAAATATGTGTGTGTGTGTGTGTGTGTGTGTGTGTATGGTGAAATAATTATTTCTGTATAGTTGTAATGAGATACTAGAAATAAAATGTTTCAATATCACTTATAGTAGCTTTGGAGATATAACATCAAGAAATAAACCTAGGAGAAGTGTACAAAATTATGCAGAGGAACCTGCAGACTTCTGAAAGAAGTTTTCTAAAATCTAAGAGATATGTCATGAATCTCTAAACACTGTAGGAGACATGCCGTGAAAAGGAAGCTAAACAAACATGTCAGATTTCCCCACAGGAGCAGTAGAATCAATGTATTCCCAAACCCTATCAAAATTCTAGCAATCTTTTTTTCTCTTAAGTCTATTTTCAAATTTATAGGAAAGCATATTAAAGAATCCAAGATATTCTTGAAAAATAAAGGCAATGTTGGAAAACAAATAAACATTCAAGAATTACCGACATCTACAGCATTGGTATAGAGCCAAGTACAAAAGAGACTATGTGGGAAAGATGCTGCTGTCATTTAGCATTGGAACCCTGCCCTACCAAAACTTCCAGGCACACTGCAGAACCATGTTGACACAATGAATGTTGAAATGTGTTTTTTTGTCAAATGCAAAAATATTCTAGATTATTAACAGACAAAATAGAAGAAAATGCAATAAATTTTCTGGAATTAATGTAGAATATTCTCAATTCCTTAAAGACACAGGTTTATTAAACAGAACACAAAGGATGCTAACCATTAAGAAAAACATAGATTTCATGAAAATTAAGTATATATTTTTATTGAAGACTGTCATTTAATGGGACAGAAAGGAGGCTACCAGGAGAGAGAACACAAAGTATATAAATGACAATGGGCTTGATAACCAGAAGATAGTTTTAAAAACTCTTATATCATAGTCTCAAAACATATTCATAAGGATATGTAAGTAATAAAAACTACTAAAATGCATTTGTCCTCATCGTCAGTAAAATAGAAATTAATTTTTGATAAAAAATACCCAAGAGAAACTGAGTTTAAATTTTTAATTTTAAAATATTTCTTAAATAGACAATACTAACCTTTGGCCAACTGCAAGCTTTAAGCATTGTTACAAACTGCATAAATTGATTCAGTTTGTATAAACACATGATGAAAAAGTTTTGGCTAATCGCTTTCCTAATGCATAGCCAGCTGTATTTCGGTATATGCCTAATAGAACTGAATACATATACCCATCAAGATAAGTGTTCAATAAAGTACATAGTTGTGTACCTCAATGTACAATAAAGTACACTATTGAAAAGAATCTCAAATAAAAAAAAATACAAATGCCCATCAGCCTAAGGGGGAAAAAAAAAAAGAAATCAGTGTTCTCATGTAA
Source organism: Peromyscus attwateri (assembly GCA_902168425.1). Taxonomy (NCBI): domain Eukaryota; kingdom Metazoa; phylum Chordata; class Mammalia; order Rodentia; family Cricetidae; genus Peromyscus; species Peromyscus attwateri. Next base: position 9,988 of record CABHPP010074192.1, on the reverse strand, counting down.
TAGGAAACTCCACAGCAATAAAAAAATGAATAATTGATAGACTTTATCTCAAGCAATAGAAGCAATAATCAAAAGTATGCATGCTTTTCTAAAGAAGTAGTCAAGAGTCTATTAAAAAGACACAAAAGAAAAGCTTCTTAGATGCTTTTTTTGTTTGCCTCAGAGATGAAGACATCAATGCATATATAGCTATGCAAAATGCATATATAAATCCAAAAGAAAACCATTCTTAAATTTAGAAGACTTTACTGCAATTTTTATAGTTTTAAAAACTTTATTAGTTTATTACTTGATGATTTCATGCATGTATATGATAAAGAATTTTATATCTTCACAAACTATAATAATTGGGCCTGAAGAAATGGCTCAGTAGTTAAGAAAGAGTAGGCACTTCACATGCATCAGACCTGAGTTCCAGGTGCTAGCACCCACATTAGGTGGCTCACAATCACTATAACTCTAGCTCCAGGAAATCTGACACCTCTAAAAACACCTAAGTTCAAATGCACATACCTATCCACATGTAAACACAAATACAGACACACATAATTAAAAAATAAAGCAAAAAAACACAAGAAATTTAGAATAACAGCATGTTCATTGTTAATTACAAAGCTGTGATGATGAGCAAAATACAGCCCTAAAGTATTAAAATATTGTTTAGGTGTACTTGGGGAAAAATGTGAAGTCCTTTTCTCAGTGTTTTCCTGTTTCAGCTTGATCTTTCTCACACTTAGGCAGCCACTGTGGTAAATCTCCACATTTTCTTTGACTTGGTTTTTGTTTTTCTTTTCCTTAAATGCATCATTAAAATGACAGCCATGAAGTCTGGGGATTACAGAACCAGCTAGGAAACCAAAGAGCAAGTAATTTGAAATTCAAATTCCTCTATCTCTCATCTTAAAGAAGTGTTAATGCCTGCTTTGCTCCAGCTCTCTCATCAGACTACCCTGGGACTCACTCATCTAATTCAGCATTTGATTTTCTCCATTCCTGCATATCCCTCAGTCTTCTCTATGTCAGGAAGTAGTAGCTCCCTTCTTTGATTACATCAAACAAAATGTGAAGCCAACACTAGGCTTCTCTCTTCCCTTTGCATTCCAGATCTAGTAAATAATCACCTCCTGTCAACTTTACCTTGAAAAAAATGAGAAGTTGACCCCTTTCACTGCATCCACCTTGATCACATGATCTAAGTGTCCATGCTCTTTTATCAGGATTACCGCAGTCTTGATTAGCTGGCAGGCCCTCGTTGGTTTCCATTTTCATCTTCTCTAAAGGTTTAGCAGCACACACTTTGAGCTAATCTTTCTAAAACGTAAGTGAGATCATAGGTTTCCTCTGCCACAAGCTTTCAAATACTTTCCATGTTTTCCATAGTAAAAGTCATCCAGGAATACACTCTTCCCCCTAACCTATTCCCATGGTTTCTTCTATGAAGGCCTCTTCTTCTGCCTTGGGAATTTTCAAAAATTATTCCTTTTCTGAGGAATCCTGAAATCTGCTTCTCTTCCTCTTTGCTTTCATGTCTTTGCCCATTTTTACCTGAATAAACTGCCTTCCTTTGTTTACACCATCTAAAAGACCACTCTCCTTTCAGAAGCATTGGGGCTCTTCCTCACCTTGACTCATTTTTCTCTGTAGAACTTGTCATTCTAATGAATTACACATTTGTGAGTGACTATATTTTTACTGTCTGCCCAGTAGAACAATGTCTCCTTGAAGGCATACATTTTGACATTTTTGTTTATTGCAACATCCAACCAGCATATTGTGCTTGACATGTATATTTGTTGACTAAAGTGATTAAATGAATGAACTAAAGAACCCATTAAAGAATGACCCACCCCTTTCATTTCTTCCTTTAGAAATAAATTATTTATTGTATATGTGTGCATGGTAAGTATTTGTAGGGGTGTGCCTGTGCCAGAGCAAGAGAACAAGTTTGCATAGTTTGCTGTCTCCTTTACTTTAACATGGATTGCAGAAACTGAACTCAGGTTGTTAGGCTTGCATGCCAAGTATCTTTCCTCCACAAGTTATCTTTCTGGCTGTCAGCTCTTTGTCACTCTGAAACTTCTAGAATGATTTAATTTAAACTGCAAGATATTATAGTGACTGAAAGTGTGGCCAACTCATTTCTCACCAAGTGTTTTGCCTTATGAAGTTACTAAACCTGCCAATACCTCATACCACTCAGCCACAAAATAAAATCAGTTGTATGATGGTGATACTTTTGACATATTTCATGTAACAGGCTTTCCATATTGCACTGCGTAAGTTAAGTGTCAGTCAAATGTTCTTTATTATTATTCTTAGTTAAAATTACATGTGACAAAATAGAATCACGTAAGTCTTTTGTCAACAATATGTTGAGTATTTTAGAGGGCAAAGGGGAATCAAACATAAACCCTTAGCATGCATAAAGTTGGGCTGGGTGAATCAGTGTCTGCTTAACATGTGAAGGCCCAAGGTTCAATCCCAAATGCTGTCCTCCTAAAACCAGATGTTTAAAATCAAGTGTTGCACACACATTTTTAAATGTAAAGACACATTTTACCAGAATAACCTGGTACTTAGTTTTCTTAAGTGCTAGTCATGTCTACTTGTGCACACATGATCTCTTTTTTGCCTGTATTCCTAGTAGTAGTTAATTAATCAGCTTACTAAGATAAACAAAATTCTACTAGAGCAGTAGCAGAATGTCAAACATAATCATAAGACGAAGTAGTGATAATACAATTGGCTGCTGTGTGCTATTGTTGTTTAAACAGTGTGAGGCCTTTTCCTGAATGTGATAGGCTTAGCCCAAATCAGCTCTCACACTTAAAAGTATGGATTCTTGTTTCTGTTGTAAACCAAAAATGAGAACAAAATTTTACAGAAGTTCCAGTAAACTCACACAGAAATAAGTCTTAGATTCAGGCTTGATTCTCCAAAGACCAGACCTAAGTAAACAGGGGCCCCAATAATGTTCCATTTGCATGGTCTCAATAATTACTCAGAAAAGTACAATAGGTTTAGGAATTATCTGCATCTGGGGCAACTATAACCTGTTTCTACAGTATAGTTGGTAAGGGCCAAGAGCACCTTATACTAGAAATATTAGCTTTGGCAATCTCAAATCTACCTAGAATGTAATTTCATCTTGATCACAATTGAACTTTATTGGAGAGCTGTGAATGTGAAAGCTTTTCCCTCAGACTTGGGATGCAGCAGGCTCTTTGGTATAGTTAACTTCACACAACTAAGGTCTATATGCAATCAATTATTTGATTACACTAAAGAATGCTCAGCCCCTTGCCTGTGTCTAAGCAACTACCCTCTCTGGAAAATAAGGGAGGAAAGATGGGGAGATGGAGGGAAAGAGAGATAGAAAAAAAGAGATGATAGAGAACGGGCAGGCTGGATAGTGGAAGGAACCCAGAATGAAGGAAGAAACATCCTTTCTTGCTTCTCATCTAGTCAAAGTGTCAGAACAACTGACATGGCTTGAACAAACCATGCTCACACTGACATGAATTATCTGTGACATGAAAAGGAGAATTCAACTAGAAAAGTAAAGGGTCTTTGTTTTAGATTTCTATTGAATGGTAGATATGTGTATTAATCTCATAGAATTTTCTCTCTCAAGGTTTCTATTAAATGAGTCAATGGATTTGAAAATTACAAGTTTTATCATGGCAGAATAGTCCACAGGTTCCAGTAATGTCTGCAGTAAACTGCAATGATCTTTAGCTCATTCTATTACCCTTTACAGATTTCAGAATGTATTCAGCATTCATTTTAGGGTTAGATCACCTCCCCTCAAGTCAACACTGTTAAAGGATGGGTAGAATGCTATCAACATGACAAGTGCTGAGAACTAAATTGTGTTGAAATTGTGCTTAAGACCCCATTTCAGAACTCAGAAAAGCAAAGGAAGTTGTCACCTAACCTCTGCAGTAAACCTCTTAATACAATATGATTAAAATGTGGAGAAAAGTTTTTCTAAAATGTAACAAATCCTACCTACGATCTTTATGAAAATGAAGTGACATTTCCTGAATCTTAGTGCAAAATACAGGATTACAAGGTGTGGGGATGAAAATGGCCTTGAAGTCACACATGAAAAGATACGAACCCTGAACAACAACAAAAAAAAAAAAAAAAAAAAAAAAAAAAACAACAAACCAGAGAATGCCAGGCTCAGCACATCACTACTGAGGTCAAAGTGTCTTGACCTTTTGCCTTGGAGGGTCATCCTGTGATACCAAAATGCAACCAACCAAATCAACCTCTTTAATTTACAATTATGATTATTTTATGTTTTACTTTAATAAGTTAGAATATAATAATTGAACAAATTTATGGAGCACAGTATAAAATTTGTTGGGTATATACTGTGTAACAAACAAATCTTTAAAAGCATGTTTAGTCAAACAAAAAGTTGAACTAAGAGGAAACTATATAGAATACTATATTTCTTAGAGAGATTTTTATTTGTATATAAAAAATAAGTGAGAAACACCAAAATTCTCAAACCAGATGAAGTGTGGAAAGATTTTGATTCTGTTGTTCATAGTTTTAAACAAGAACAAAATAGCTCCCTGAACTGTTTATATAAAAGTTTAATGAGCAGAACACCAAAGATGGATTGAGATATTTTCATAAAATCACTTTCCCATTCAATTCCTATTTGCTATTGGTCAAAATATATGAATATTCAAAATATACACTATGTCTTGGCTCATTCACCAATTATCCTATATGTCAAAAAAAGATTAGAATTCGGAGAAAATATAATTCTATGATCCTGGTGTGTAGGAGTCAAAATATGAAAGTGTATTTTTGTTTGCAGATGTGAGTCTCTGGAATGAAGAAACAAGTTCTCATTGCAGAAGATGGCCCTGTCTGCTGCGGTAATACTTCAATTGACTCATCTGTCTCTATTTCCAACTGTGCAGATGCTACACAGTTACACTGATTGCCTTTCTTCCCATCAAATTGGAAACGGATCTGCTTCATTGGCAAACCATGTCATTCACAATAGTCTTCCTAAGTATGTGTGTATGCTTCCAAATCTTAAATTTTATTATGGAGCCATGCAGACTGCTATCTTCTAATGGATGAGATTATTATGCTCAAACCTACCTCCTGCCTTGGAACCCCCTCACGCTGACCCTGGATCTGCACTAAGTAACACTACATAGTATGAAAATAATGAAAGAGGTGTAGCCATTGTGGAGAGAGGTGTGCAGTCCTTCCCTCACTCTGATATACCCTGGCCAGTATTCTAAGAAACTGAAGAAAAAAAAAAAAAAGACCCAAATTCAGGAGCCATTTTGAAAACATAGTTGGATGCAGAATCAGTATGTGCTGAAAATATAAAGGAAAATATGCATTTGTTTATGAATCTGACATTTTCAACTTCATGCATTGTGACCTTGGAAAAGCTGTTTAACCTCCCTAAGGCTCAATTTTAGTACCCATAAAAAAGTGATAAATATTTATCTTACAAGGATATGGGAAGAATTAGGAATATATGTGGCGATATACCTGTCTCATAATAAGAATAGAATAGGTAGCTAGTGTTAGGATTCACTGGCTCTGGTTATCTATTGTAGCCTAACAACTTTCCCCCACTTCAAAACTCAGTCACAGAAAATGGTCATAACCATTTGCTATTCATGGCTTGTGTGGCTCAAGACTTTGAAAACGGTTTGGGTGAGAAAGTCTGACTTTTATAAGATTTCCATCTGGTGAAGATCGAACTCAGCTCACAAACTTTCACTCACATGACAAACGCCATTCACATTTGAGCAGCTAGGAAACCATGGTGTGGACTTTGAAGTACATTGCTTATGTCCTTTGCAAGAGAAAATGCTTCAGGGGATCCCCAGAGTCTACTTGTTTGGAGTCACTCCTTTAAAAATATTGTATTTATGAATTTATTTATTCGTGTATGTGGGTAAGTGCGGGTAAGTGCGTGAGTGCATGGAGGTTAGAGGACAATTTATGGGAATCCTTTTCCTCTTTCCACCTTTTGGTTCCTGGTGATCAAATACGGGTCTTTAGGCTTGACAGTAAACACCTTCATTGACTGAGCTGTTTCACCATCTCTGAATCCACTCTCTGAAAAAGTCACAGTGCTCTGGAACATAACAAACACAGTAAGCACTTCTGTGGCACCTCACCAGTGTAAAATTCTTTCAGTGGGAAAACTCCTCCTATGGACATATATTACTCAGAACCTCCTTCACCATGCAGCTAAGACATTCTCAGCACTGTTGAATAGTCCAAAACACCTCCTTATGAATCGCGGTCTAAGACTTCCCCATCGCATTCTTGCTGATCCCATCCCTTGACTTCACAGGCTTTTCCCTTAACAAATACCTCATATGTTTAAATTAATCTTGAGCTCTGTTTCACAGAGAATCCAAACTAAAGTTAACAGATCTAGAGAAAATAGTGGCAATAAAGGTTGGAGATGGGCTCAATTACTGTCCATCTAGCAAGGGAGTGCCCACCACAAAGTAGTTTGCCTGACATTTAGCTTACTACGAAACTGCACCATAGCTTATCAAAGGTTGCTTGTAAATATATCCACATGGAGGAAATAGCCTCGCCAGGGTGATAGTTTAAGCTCTAGAATAATATGGGGCAAGAAATGGCTCCAAAACTATTACAGTTGTTTGTCTGTTCAGAATGCATTGGTGTTAAGGAAAGAGTGAGAAGAGTGAAGGGCTTTTCATGGTCAAGAGCTAAGCCTGAGAACCTAGGGCGTCCTGGGGAAATAAGGGATAAAAACATAGATGAATGACTCTGAGAAATGTCCAAGTCTCATTGCTGAAATCTCATGTGTAATTTGATAGAGTGGTGCAGTCACCTTCAGAAATTAAAACATGTCACTGTTCCCACACGGGCTACAATAGGTTTTTATCCCTCTCACAAGCAGAACTAAGCTATCCCTGCTCTTATGTCCCCAGGTCCTGTTCATTATGAAATTGTCAAAAAGCCTGGGGCCTCATCATCAAAGATGGTTGGATGAGGCATCTCAGCTGCAATTCCTTAGGTATAATTCTGAATATCATCTTTTTCAAAGTGGAGACTTGAGGACTAGAAAATTTGTCTGAAAATATCACCATACCTGCATTTACAAAGGGGAAAAGCTGGCATCCTACAGTAGTTATTAACAGCTGAGTCTGGAATTTGACTCTGTCCTATTTACGGTTAAACTGTGACTATTCCTCAAATGCTGGCAGAATACATAGGGGTTGTGAGGCAGAGATGAACCAATGTCTTGCTCTTGTCAGAGACACAAAGTAAGCATCAGTCAGCATACATGTCAGTTCTCCTTAACTCAAAGTACCATCAGATATGCAAAATAGCACAAATGGAAGCTGCCGCACACAGTGGGTCTCTATAAAGGCTGGAAACTTTTAAGTTTGGGAAATCCATCAAGTACCAGGAAAGAAGTAAATAAAGTTGATTTTTCATCCAAGCCAGAGATATTACCTCACTCTTTAAATTGTTCACCGTAAAAAAATATTTATAAATAATACCACAAATAAACAATGGCCTGGCTTTCATTTTTGCCATACTTGTGAAAATGGAGGCTAGGACAAGAAGCCCAAAACAAATATCTCTCAGAACACTGGTCTCTAAACACTCTGTAAATCTAGTAAGACACATATTGCCGGTTCCTTGACGATGGCTTGGTTCCATTACCTACTCTTTTCTATGCCTCTGGGCACCAACTACTCTATCTATGTCATTCTTTGTTTATGTAATAAGAAAACCCTGTGTACAACTGCATAGGCCCCTGGGCTTGGGCCTGACAAAGTTTGTTTTCATTTTGTATTTTCTCTTTGAACTTGTTCAAATCTAAGAACCCATACCAGAGGATGGTACAAACTGTGCATTTCCTATCAATTTAAAACTTTCAAAGCTGTGTGGACTTTCTATAAATCTCATTGAAAAATGTCAGTCACATAACTAGAGACAGTGATCAACCACAACCTCTTGAAGACAATTCCTTCTATACTTTGGCTGGCTGTAAATGTGCATGATATCTTATGGGTCTTAGATAGCTTGCTGGTAATTGAAAGGATCTGGAAAACATCCCCCAGGATAGAACATTTCCTCTGAAAGTTTCAAAGGTTGTTTGCATAAAGCTCTCCAATCTTATTGAAGATTTTCATAACCCCAACCTGTATTTGGCCTTTGCACTGAGGGTCTTTGTAACTTTGCAAACCCTTTGCTAACTGGGGAAAAAGGCAAAAAATCCTTCTCTGAATCATTTATATTTGTACCAAATTCCATTTTAAAGTGAAATGAGTTGTACTTTAGCTTTCTTAATAAGTATTAATCACTTGGAAAAGTTTGTTTTCTTTTTTCTACAATAATGTGGATGACAGTTTGAACAACTTCTCACCGTATCACCCATGTCTTTCTTTTCAGCAATGGTCATTCTTACTTTTGTTTAGCCTTCACTGACACCTTCCTTGAGGTCCTTTACCTACTACTAAGACCCTGCCAATGACATCGAGACCTTTGTTTAGACTCTCCGTAAGATTTTTCAAACCAGGCAGTGGTGGCACACACCTTAATCCCAGCATTTGGGAGGCAGAGGCAAGTGATCTCAGGGAGTTTGAGACCAACCTCATCCACAAAGTGAGTTCCAGGAGAGCTAGGACTGTTACACAGAGAAATCCTGTCTCAAATAAATAAATAAATAGATAAATAAATAAATAATGAAATAATGAAATAAATAAATAATGAAATAAATAAATAATGAAATGAAATGAAAAGATTTTTCAAAAATCTGACTATTTGTCCCAATTCCATCATTCCATGTTTAGGTTTATGTTTTAGAAAATCTTCACTTGCAGAAGGCAAATTCTGTGACTAGTAAGTATTCCAGTTTAAAACATTATCCAAATTTTCAAAGCTGAAAATACTACTTTATAGTCTCCATGGTTTCCTTGGATCAGGAATATCAGAGCAGGCTCAGCTGGAGAGTTTTAACTTATGTTTTCTTACCTGATTGCAATCTTGCTTCTAAAGTTGGAACATTGGAAGCTGGACAGCTGAGGAAATGTATATTATTCAGGATCCTTTGAAGAAACATGCCAGTAGAATAGTATGGTGGTTAGTGTCAATAGTCAATTTAACACACTCTGTAATAAATAGGCAGGTGAGCCTCTGGACATCCCTAAGGGATTGTCTTCATTATTGCTAACCCAGGTTTGGAGGCATACTCACTGTAAGCTACAATAAACTATTTTTCCTCTAAGTTATTTATGACAATAGCAAGAAAGTAAACCAAGAGAGAAATTAATGCCAGATGTTGGGTCTTTGCTGTGGTAAACCCATGTGGTTCTCAAGGCACTGGAACTGTATTGTAGGTGTAATGTAGGAGAGTGTGGAACTTTGGGCTAGGAAAGTCCAAAGTTTCCAGATAGAAAGCTGGCAGCAGAGTGTAATGAACTACTCTAGTGGGATCTTGGTAGACAAGAATGCTTAGATAAATATAGACCTTGGAGGTATAGCTATGGAGCTCTTAATTGGATAATAAGTGTTCAATAAAAAACTGGCCGTTCATGTGATATTTTTGCCAGGAATCTAGCTTAATTCTCCTTGTATCCTGAGAAGCTGAGTAAAGATGAGTTTTAAGATAATGGCCTAATTTATTTGATAAGTGGAATTTCAATAGAAGACAACATTCATGTTAGTATGGAAAAAGCAGACATAAAAAAGAGATCAGTACCACTAAGAAAAAAAATGCCCGTGCTGCACTTGGACAATAGAAAGCATATCCCGAGGGCAAGAACCCCCAGAGGCCCTGTCTTACGAAGATCCAGATTCATTTACAGGAAGAAAGCTTAAGCTAAGGGTATAATCTGTTCCTCAAAAGCAGGTACCTAGGGAAGAGTTACACCAGGGTATGGTGATATTTTCTTTGTACCAAAATGTTATTTGTATGTTAATAAATAAAGTTGCCTGG
>CABHPP010074191.1:0-17481 GCA_902168425.1 Peromyscus attwateri | reverse complement strand
AAGCCCACGAATAATTGGACCTTCGGGGCGGGTCACAAATGGTGACTTGTGCTAAATGCAAAAAATACAGACATTGTGTGCTATGGGTGTTATGAAGAAGTCGCTGATTAATAGCTCTTAAAACCAGATTGACTATAGTTACTGTTTGTGTCACTTTGTTTCTATGGAATGGCTCTCTTCTAGGGCTATTAGGCAGCATACAGCAAGTGAGCTAAACTCTTGGGGCTTAGATTTCTTTAAATACAATTTTGATACAATTCCACTGATTTTGAATCATCATTACTTTGTGCGTGAAATTAGATATGATGGCTAATGTTACCTTACCTTCTTATCCTTTCTTATGTTCCCTACTTAAGGTTGCCCCTTTATCAAAAATCATTTGGATGTCTGATGAGGCAAATCATCAATGTATATATGAGAGGTAGTGTCAGGACTAACCATTATCTCATCACTTAACTGTAGCCTAGCAAAGTATCCACTTTGAAAAAGAAAGGCCACTTATTAGATGTGACTTTCTACCTATATTATGTAAAGGAAGGATTATAGTATCATTTATTACTTTGTTAATTAGTAGGTACTCTAAAATTCTGTGTGTACTTACTATATATAAACATATCACATGTGTATGTATATCTATATGTATGTATACAGTGATAGGCCATAATAACTGCACACTTGTTTTAGAACTATTTCACACTATACTTAAACAATAAGGATTTTACATTAAGGAGTTTGGTATTTTCTTACCCTCATTCCTTCAAATCTAGACAAGGCCCTTAGGGGTCTTAGAGCCCTCAGTGTCCGCAGGGATTTAATGGGGCCAAGGTCTGAGTAGCCAAGAGTGCTGGCTACTAAAGTAACCAGAGATACCTGCAAAAAAATGACATCTTTAGTAACTATTTTAGTAAAATGACAAAACACAGTAATGAAAACTCAATTCTAAATCACACTAAGAGAAAACAAAAAGAAGAATGTAATTTTCCTTATAAAGTTATTTAGTCAGCCCACTCCCCATAAAACTTACCTTAGAAAGGAGTTTTTAAAAGAAAATAGATTTCATGGAAGGTTAACCAAAAGAGGAAATAATGGAAGGAAGAAAGGTTACTTACTACACCTAAATAGAAACAACACATATAATTTTGTATTTCATAATTACTGATTAGCTACTTGTTTATTAAAGCTGAAAATTTAATTACAGCAACCAATAAGTTGTTTATTAAAATGAAATCCATGATAAACCTAAGTGTGCTTCCAAGGCTGTAATAAAAGTATGTTAAAGGCTTAAATAGATCTAAACACAAGTATGACCTGTATTTGGAAACCACCTGAAGATTCATGACTGAGATGGAAACAGTTTCAAAACAATATTGCTTATAGTCTTCAGTTTGTCAAGATTGTCACCAAAGATCAATCTGTAATAATTCATGGAAAGAATTTTGAGTTATATTGAAGATAAAGTGAGGCTAGATGATTTATTGTTTAACAATCAACCTAAATATATAATAATTTCATCAAGTTAGGTCCAGCAGCCATGATGAGCACCCTCTAGGAATGCATTCTCTTTTCATGAATTATCTCAAAAGGAAGAATACTTGCAGAAAAGAAATCAACATCCATTTTGGAGCAGAACACTGAGCTCTTCTGTGAATCAAAATCTGTATCTCTAAGTGCATTCAGTCTCTGTGTAATTTCCGTCTATTATTTACTGCAGTGTGGAATGTGTCTAAGAATGATGTCTTCAACACAGCTAAAGTAATGTCAAAGAGACTCAGAGGAGTGGATTTAGGTCAGTTTCTATTCAATTGTTTAGAGAATAAAACTTCGTTGCTTAGAAGTTTATTGCTCCTGCTTGAGACAAGTAAACAGCTCTATAGAATAGATATCCTTGTGTAGTCACTTTGCAATACCTCACAAAATGGAATATACATTTTAATAACCCATAGCTAGTAGGACTCATTACTCCTCTTCCCACTCCTAAACTGAATCAGTCATGCATGCCCATTACTTCCCACTTCAGAAAAACGGTATGCTCTCTTTTTCATAAGAAAGTGTGGGAGCCCACAGAGGTTTCCTTGTGAGATCTGAGCTTACTTTACCCAGCAGGGCTGCATAAGGGGATGGATTGACCATGAGCATGGTTGCCAGGTGTTTGAGAGGGTCTGTATTTGACTGTGCTAGGAGGAGGTCTTTTGCTCCACCCTTTGGCATTTATGTAAGTAGCCCTTTAGAAGAGAGAGGAGGCTGGTGGGTTTTGACCAAGGCCTTCCCAAGGCTATCCTATGTTTCTATCTGCCTCTCTCCTCTATATTTCTATCTAAATATTTCCTACTTCTCTCTGCTCAAGAGTACCCTGGTGGAAAAAATGGGAGCAGGTCTCCCACAAGAAAGATTCTAAAAATAGTACTTAAAATTTGAGCAGTCTATAATGAAATAGTAGAATGGTTCTTCAAACTGTTGTTAAATGTTCTGATAGTGAATATATAATAATCTTGAGAAACACTGCATTCCAGCTCATAGCCTGGAACACATATGCATTTCCTCCTACAAATCGTTTTTTTTTTTAAAAGATTTGTTTATTTTTTGAAATTATAATAATTAATTCCTTTTCCTCCCTTCAAACCCTTTCACACTGATAAAGCAGCCTGCCTCCATCTTAGCCTTGAAAGTCATCTTATAGTAAAGACAAACTAGATTCCTCCCTGTTTATGAATAAATCTGTTTCTCAAATCTGCTTTGCCCCACCTGTACCTCAACTACAAATGGAAATAGCATTTGTGAAATAGCAACCATGCCTTTGTTATGACAGTCTGTTGTTATGACCACCTTGTTATGACATATGTTGTTATGACTACCTTGTTATGACCACCTTGCAATCATGTCTTTATTTTAGGAAGTTGTTATGTTCTGTTTCTGTAACCTCACCTATTTATCTGCCAAATCCCCCATTTAGAAACCCCTACATCTGGGCTATAAAAGCCTTTTTCTTACCAATGTTCAATGATGATTTTTTTTCAGTCCCACTTTTAGGGAGAGACAGTCCATGTACATTAAAAAAAAAGCTTGCATTAATTAATTTGGCCATAATGATTTGGGTCAGTGGTCTTTTTACTTGCAACTGTGGGATTAGCAATATACCCCTCCCACTCTCTTTCAAATTCATGGCCTCTTTTTTTTGTTAATTATTGGGGTTTTTTTTTTTTTTTTTGTGTGTGTGTGTGTGTGTGTATTCCTAAATATATAATGCAGCTGCCTAAACTTATGAGCTGAACAAAGACAACAAACAGTAAGAGACACTAAAGTGAACTGTGGGGAGTGGCACTGGAAACTCAGGAGCCCTCAACCCTACTCAAAGAACTATGGGCAGCTAAGGATTTAAGAAAGGGTGGGGAGTAATTAGCATACACATGTGTAAGAAATTGTCAATTTATTATTAAATAATAAAAAAGTAATGACAAAAATTCACCATCTCCTTCTCTATTTTTATGTACTGAATATTGAAACTGATGCCTCACACATGGTAGGCAGATATCCTATAATTGAATTCTGTCCCCAGCCCCCAAATCATTTTATCTTATGTTAAAGATAACATGTAAAATGAAGTATTATTATGCATTTCCATTATCTATGTCCGAAAACGTTCTCTGAACTTATTTAAGTAATGTTGACTTTTGTGCTTTGCTGCCCTTCTGGAGGGGGCAGTAGATGAATGTTTGAGAGAAGGACAAAAGTGACTCATTTTGGTTTTCTCCATCATTATGACTGAGATAAATAGTCCCTAGCCTTTCTTTTTCTCTAACATAAAATTAGCCTTAATCCTTAATTTTAACCTAAATTTCAGCTACTATGTCAGACAACTTGACTATCTCCCCTACATCTCTGAATTTTAGTTGTGAAAATTAGCATCTTTTCTCCCTTAGAAACATTCATCTGCCCCTTTTCTGTTCCTCTCTTTCAAGGATCCTCTAGTCTTTCATTTTTTTTTATGTTAACGTTAACCAGAATGATATTCAAATCATGTGCATTTTAAAGAAAATTATTTCTTTTCAAATTATGTGTAGCTGTTAATAACATGTATGTCTGTTCACCGTGTGTGTAGTACTCCAGAAGGGTGCATCAGAGTGCTTATGGCAGGAGTTATAGAGGGTTGTGAGTCACCATTGGAGTGCTGGGAATCAATACTGGGTGACCTGGAGGAGAAGCCAGTGCTCTTAACCATTGAGCTATCTCTTCAGCCTCAAATCATGTGTGTTTTTAAAATCACATTTCTTTTGAATTTTGGGAAACATATGCAAGGATAGGTTACAAGTGTTAGATAGAGTAGTATGGAAGAGAAGTCATACTGATTGAAAAATTACTGCTCTATTCATCACAGAAATATTTCCATGGGCTACATTAATATTCTTAAAAACATAAACTTCTGGCCTTAAAGTAAAATAAGTTGACACAATGATAACATAAAAAAGCATTGGTGAAAACAGAACACTTAGAATAAATAACCCTTTACAATTTATTCTAAAATACTTACATCAACAATTAAGAAGTCCAACCAACACCAGGCATTGGTAAAATATGTTTTATATCCATATGCCACCCATTTGAGAAGCATTTCCAAAATGAAGATGTAGGTGAATATCTTGTCAGCATACTCCAGGATAGTCTTAATGGTCTTTTTCTTTTCAATGTATATATCTTCAAAAGCCTGTGGAAACATCATTCAAATTTCAATTCATGCACAATCTAAAATGCACATTTCATTAGAGGATCAGAAAATATAATTCTGGTGGGGACATCACAGAAAACAATGGTGTGAAAACAGTTTGGCTCATTTCCCTCTGGTTTGCAGCTACTGCATAGCATTTAGTTCTCACATTCTTTTCCATTGTTACCAAGGGCAGAGAAGCCACAAAAGAATAAAATTACATGTTACATATAATCCTCTGAAGAATTTTTAAAACCTAAGGGTTCATCTGTTCTTTTCTCTCCATTCAAATGGAGAGAGTACTGATCTTTTCAGACCTCATTTTAGGGACAGCCCTCTTGTAAACCTTTTTAACCCTTCACACCCACCCCACGGGGGGTTGGGAACCCCCTTTGCTTTTTACCCCATGCAAGCGGTATTTGCACTCTCCAAGAACGTGTAAGTAAGTGGCAATGACACAGTAGTTATAGATAGAAGTTCTTTGTGAAATAATTAAAATTACGATTCAGAGAGTGAACTAATGGAGGTATTTAAAATGGCTGCTCATCACAATAGATCTGAATTACTAGAGTTTTTTCTTTCATGTGGAAGCACTAATCACCGTGCTGGAGAAAATGAGAGCTAAACAACAGAACTTTGTTGATTAACATCGTATTACCTGTCCATGGTCCTGGATTTGAACCATTTTTATCCCCCCCCCCCAAAAAAAATCTGTATTAATACTTTAGAAACTATTTTTAGCACATTTTTTCAACCATTGACAGCAATATTGAAGAAAACTGAGAAACTAGGTCAGGCAGAATGGGCAGATCTGCTAAGATGCACAACACTGGCTCACATTCTGAAAGTAATCAGGCTTGAAGTATGTGTGTGGTTGGGGAAGGAGTCTAGCTCTCAAGGCTTTCCTGTGCCTTTCTCTAAATTCTAGAAGACTCATACAAGCCACCTAAACAGAAACCATAGCTCCAAAACATGACAAGGGGCGGGGTTGGTGCCAAAGACGAAGCCTGCTCTTAGAATTGGGGTACAGGTTCAGAGTGAGGAGCAGCAAGTCTCAGCTTGGGAAGACCTCACCATGACTGGCCCCAGAGCCAGGCACAGGACTCAGATAGATGCAGGGTCTCAGCTTCCAAGGACAAGTTTGTGGATGCAGAAGCATAAAAGCAAGGACATTTTGGGGATTTAGATATTATTACTACTCATTTCAGGTCTGACTTGTTCATTTCTTTTTCTTTTTGATGTATTCTCTTCTGTCTAGCTTAAAGGAAAAGTGGTTTTTAGGTAAAAACCTTGACATTTACTATCTTTGAGACAGGAAGAAACATTTTAAACTCTGTATTCAATTTCCTTCTTTGTTAAGTGAGCAAAATTTTATACTTTCTCAGAATTGTTTGAGAATTTAATGAGAGAAACATATATTAAAACTATAAGACACAGTAATTATTTACTATATTATAGTTATTATTTGCATTTATTTTACAGACAGTGTAAGAGTCAAAGTTAATCTGTAAGCCCCACTTGCCAAGGACAGATAACATCCTGGAATGCTGGAGACTATGGTTCTTAGGAAATATCAAACAACTTGTTTTTACTCCCCTAAACAAGTTTGTTTACACCAGATGTGCTTGATCACATGTGGGTGGGAGGTACATAGGCAGGAAATACATCAGAATTTATGCTTGCCCATGATTGGACCTGATGGGAAATGCAGTGAATTGTGGATTTTGTCTTTTTAAACCTCTTCAAAATGTGACTCAGTGGCCGTTTCTTGGGAAGCCAGAGATGTACCTGACCATAGTCCATTCACCTGGCCGGCATTTGATTAAAGCTTGATTTAAATTTGACTCAAAATCATGAAACTGGTTTAATCTCTTGAGAATCTGAGGATTAACAACAGGAATTTCAGAAGACTACCTTACTTGGCAAAGTCCTTGAGCAAGGACACCAACTAACTGAGAGACTGTTTTCTTTTTCCATGTGATTCTTTTAATTCATTTAAGATGCCTTCTTCCAAAATATCATTTTCCTTTTTGGACATTTTGAGCTGAAGTTTATTTAAAATTTTAACATTTTTAACCTGTCTTCTGGTCACATATATGACTTAGAACACATTAAACTTGAAAGACTTTATTAGTTATTAAGGGTATGATATATAATATTATCAGGGTTCTGATTTACATTCTGGTGACACATTCATTTCTGATTTTACAGACTAGATTTGTCAAGAAGGGCATGGCTCTGTGGTTCTTGTCCACTCTCCTATAGTATATCAAGAATGCAAAGTCCTCAAGGAGGAATTACAGGCCTTTCTCCCTGGTATACACAGATGCAAACATTATCAGTACATTACTTCCAAATGTCACTCAGAATCATATTAAAAAGATCATTCATCTTGACCAAGTTGGCTTCATTCCACAGACACAAGGCTAGTTCAACACAAATAAATACATGCAATTCATCAAATAAATCCACTCAGGCATAAATCACATGAATACTTCAATAAATGAAGAAAAGATCTTTGACAAAAATCCCAAATCCCTTCCTGGTAAAAGTCACCAAGGCTAGAGATGGAGGGAATATTCCTCAACATGATAAACACTATGTGCTGCAAACCCTGAGTTGGTATCATACTAAATGGAGAAAAACTCAAAGTATTCCTATTAGAATCAGGAAGAACACAAGCCCATGCATTCCATTCTAATACAATATAGTGCTTGAAATACCGCCTAACGCAATATGAGAAGAAATAAAAGAGAAACCTGAAGAGGTAAAAGCATCCCCAACTGCAGATGTTTATGATTTTAGATCTAACTAACCTTCAAACTCTACTACAAAACTCTTAAAGCTGAGAAGCACTTTGAACAACATGGAAGAATACAAAATTAATAGACAAAGATCAGTAGCTCTTGGGCTGGAGGGATGACTCAGAGGTTAAGAACACACTGCTCCGGCAGAGGGCCTGAATTTGGTTCACATCACCCACAGTGGGTGACTCACAATTATCTGTAGCTCCAGTTCCAATGAATCAGGTGTCCCTTTCTAGCATCTGTGAGCACTTTTTGCGCGCACACACACACACACACACACACACACACACACACACAAAATATTGAAACATAAAATAAATCTTAAACAAGTCAGTGACCTGTCTAGTTATACCAATAACAATAATGCTAAAAAAGAAATGAGAATGAACCACATACACAATAATCTAAGGATTAGTTTTCAGCAAAGCATGGCATACTTGCTTTTCATTTTTGCATGCAACACTATTAATTTATGAATCCAGTTAGTAGCTGGCCTACCAGAGCTCCGCTGCTGAGCAGGATCATGAGGACAATAAAGCTTTCAAACCAGCTGTGTTCAACTATCCTGTAGCAGGTCTTCCTGATGGTCCACCAGACTTTCCCTTTCCCAGAGTCCACATTAACTTGGCAGCATGGAAATCTCCGTACACAACCTGGCAAGAAAGGCATGCACAGAACACCATGACGTTCAGAGTCAGAGCTTAAAACACACTAATAAGGGGAAACTTTCTCCCACAGGCCCTTCATTTCTATTTTCTAATGGCATCTCTTAGTATCTGTCAGTTAGTTTTAACTCAGAATATATTGTCACCTGGAATTTTCTGATTTCTTCCATACCATGTAAGTTGTTTAATGGGGAGATGAGTGAATGAAAGGAACAAATGTGACAATGAAGCAAAATTAATTTCAAGGCTTTTGTTGTTGTTGTTTACAGATAACATAATTTGACACACTTCTACTCCTCAATTTAAAACTGTTGGAGGGACTGGGAGTGTAGTGTAATTGGTAGTGTTTGCCTAGCAAGCATGAGGCTGTGTTTGGTACCCAGAACTGCATACAATCAAGTGGGAGTGGTGTGCTTGCACACCTGTAACCCATGCAAAAGGACCAGAAGTCCAATGACATCCTTGATAATATATAGAATTTGATGTTAGCCTGGTGTACATGAAAACCTGACTCAACAACAAAAATAAACACACACACAAAACAAAATATTTTGAGAAAGACTATTCTAAACAAATATTGAGAAAAGTAATTAAAAGTCTTGAAATTAAAACAAAAAGGCAAATATCATTAGAAGATACAAATAAATACATTTTTATCTGTTCTAAGGTTAAAGGGTCTGAATTGGGACTCATAATCAAACTATCCTGCAATGAAAAACTGAGGACAATTTTATTTAAAATAGTTGGGCTTATTTATTCATTTTTTCCATCAAATGTTTTAATGTGTGGTTATATCTAGTTGCTTCTCCCATGGGAACTGGCTTTTGATTTTATTTAGGTCAAATAGGCACAGAAATTAATGAAATAAATGGATAGGCCACTAATATCAGACGTGTAGAGGTTATTTTGGAGGAATAGAAGAAGTCCACGTAATCTGGTTTGCATACTGAAAAAGAGGTCAGAAGAGGTTCACTGGAAGAGGCAGAAGTCTGAAATGAATCAAGATATCAGTTGGAGAAAGAGTTTAGTTTCAGTCAAAGCAAAAGTTTGGAACGAGATCCATTGCAAAAGTACAGTAAACAGTCATTTGTGGGAATTATAATAGTCCACACTTACGAAAGTGATGTTCTTAGAGGCACAAGTGAAAGATGTATGGTTAGAGAAGTTGGACAGAGTATGAAGCAATTTTATTCTGCCTCAAAGAAACAGATGATATAGTACAGAGGCTGAGGAGTAAGTGATGGGTTACAAGGAAGGAATGATATAAGCAATTTAACTAGATATCCTTAACTGTGTATGGTGCTAGGAAGTGGAAGAGAAACAAAGCCATAGCTCTTATAAGGTTCTAATACAGTATCCTTGTCAAGGGGAAGAGTAATGAGCAACTAAAGTAACAATAGATTCAAACATTTGTCTTGTATAATAAGTCAGCAAGATTTAGTGCCGAGTGTCAGGAATGAAATGAAGGTCACAAAAATATGAACCGCCTTGGGGGGCTGATGAGTTAGAGGTGCCAGTAAAACTTCTAAACATCGGTATATGGTAAATGTTTGAGGTCTGAAGCTAAAGGTCAGAGGGGAAACGTGGGGCAGAAATTATTAGCATGTATATACCAGAGGTCAGAACCATTTCATGAGGTCACACAAAATATTTAAGAAAGGATTACATCTGGAACACTTTGTGATAATACCACTAAGGGACAGTGGTGTGCCAGAACCGTGCTAGTTCATGATAACGCCCTGTGGAACTGTCAGAAACTTTTCAAATGTGTTGATTAAAGTCACCTTTATTAGAGATCAAGTTACACAAACTTAGAATTCAATACTTTCTTTAAGTAGTAAGTGTTAAAACTCTCCCTTCCTAATTATTGGTCTCCATCTCATATTCATGAGTTTGCATGTGACTTTTCCTTTTGAATGGTGGAATATATCACAGTATGTA
Organism: Peromyscus attwateri; assembly: GCA_902168425.1. Taxonomy (NCBI): domain Eukaryota; kingdom Metazoa; phylum Chordata; class Mammalia; order Rodentia; family Cricetidae; genus Peromyscus; species Peromyscus attwateri. The sequence goes on along the minus strand of CABHPP010074191.1, from coordinate 7,369 downwards.
TGGCTTCTGTGTATCTTACACTCAGCAAGGGCAGAGCAGTGGATTGAAACCAGTCTGGCAGAAACCTTTCTACAATGAAAACCATCATGGGTAGTTGGTGGGGACTTGTGTGTGTGTCTGTGGTGTTTGTACATATAAGAAAATCACGGGGGAAATGTTACTGAAGTAGATAAACAGTGAATATATGCAGTGTTTATGGCGATTAATTGCGGAGATCAGAAGTCTTTGAGAAATGCTTTCTTTTTACTCCACCTCCACTAGTAAAAACTGCTCACATCATTAATGCAGGAGTGAAACTATGTTTGCTTCAGTAACTTATGTAAACGAAGACAGACTGGTCCTTGTGAACTATATTTGCTCATCAGTTGCAATTATAGGCAGCTGGGAAAATTCAACAATAGCATTCTGTAAGACACAGTTACCTCTGTAGAATATGGGAGAAAGTAAGTTACATATAATAATATTATTTGTCAGTTTTGTACTTATTAATATCAGAAATTCTTATGTTAAATTGCTATGTGCAAACATACTTTTTTCTCTTGGACAACCAGTTGTTCAGGGTTGACCTGAGTATCACTGGGGTAAGTGGAAGGGGGAGACAGTGTGTTGGGGGGCAAGTAGGGAGCCAAGAGGCTGCAGTGGAAAGCACATGGACAGCAAACAGACGTATGAATGTGAGGGGCCAGAAAGATCATCATTGCAAATTTAAAATTTTATTAAAATGTTGATTTAAAAAAATAAACAACTAGAATTACTTTAAGTACAAGAATTGTTTGAGGAGAAAGTTAACTTTAGTTAAGATTTTCCTTTCTGAGATGTATTTTTGCCAGTCTTAAAATTGAAAGAAACATTGTTTTTTATGACTACAGAAAAAACAACAACAGAAACAAACAAACAAACAAACAAACAACAACAACAACAAAAAAAAACAACCCACACTGCATTGTAATTAGAAAAGTAAGGAAAGTTTTGTCTGAGGCAAAGCCTCACAAATACTGCCCCTAGGGTCTATCATACCACAGAGAATTTCTCTTTTATTTGAGGCAGGAGTGCTCAGTCACCTGCCTGCCTTTCATGCAAAGGCAAATCCCCAGGGAGTTCCAACCTAGCTGGTTAGTAAGATTATCACACCTTCTCCTTAGAATGAGTATCAATTAAATGTAAACACAACAGTACCTCTAAACAGTCTAATGAGTCCCGCAGGGAGCAGTAGGTCTTTGTCTTTTGGGTGGGTTCATTAGTCTGGTTTCATGATGCATTACATAAAGTCTAGGCTGGGTTTCATCATGTTAAACCAATGATCCCCAGTAACAAAGAAACTATCCAAAGACAGATTGCCCAAGACTATTACAGCATTATCAATATAATCAATGTAGAGTTTATTAGGAAAACAAATTACTACTCTCATTAAAAATGTCTACATGGTCTAAAACAAGTGTTTTGTTCATAATTTCCTTTAAAAAAAGACTGAATGGAGTTACTTATTGTATATTGAAAGTGGGAATTGGTTATTAGTTATGTACAAAGAGTTGATTAACTGGGAATATTTTAAAGAGAAGATAAACTGGCTCTACCTACCAAATTAACTGGAAACCTAATATTTTTTTAAAAAGTCACACTTTAAATCAGATTCTGATGATACAATTTACTAATTGAATAACTCCAAAGGAGTAAAATATAGAAACAAATAGAACCACGAATTATGTCATACCCATAATTAATTGTTTTGTCATACTCATAATTAGTTGATTTCTAAGACATTAAGGACAGTGAAAAATATCATGGCACCTATGGAAGGAGCCGGAAGCCTTGAATTACAAAGACCCAAATAGAACTAGTGAAAGACATGTAGTAAGAGAGGAAAAAGTGAAACAAAAGGAAGACAGAAGGCAATCGATAAAACACATCAGCATGGCGACAGTGAGAAGCAGAGACAGATCAATAGCTCTGAGGCAATGAGCAGCAAAAAACAAAAACAAAAACAAAAAACCAAAAAAAACTCCCCAAACCCAACCAAACAAAAACCCACCCATCTTTAGTGAAAGCACCACCCTAATTTAGCATCTCTGATGTTTCCTTTGATTTTTCTGTTGGCTTTCTCAATGGAATATTCCCTGTGGGCCAGAGCTACTCTGAACTGGCGTTAGCTTTTTCTCAGCTCTTGTAGAGCCATCTCAAATTTGTAAGACTCCACTGGAAACCGTGGAAGGTGGCATGTTCTCTGTTTTCCATTCTGGGAAACATACTTTTCTCAAATTTCTTCCAGTCTTGATCAAAAGTCACCTTTATAAAAAAGGCCTCCTGGAGCTGCTGTTATTTACATAACAGCCATTTCTTACTAGTCACTTTCCCCTTTTGATTTATCTATAAGAAGATGCTTAGTTATATGAAGGGTATTGTTTTATTCATCTCTGTCTTATTCTACAGCCAAGAAGTGGCCATGATGTACAGCAGCCATTTACTATTTGTTTATTGATTGAAGAAATGAGTGAGTAAATAAGAAGTTCAGACACTGAGCAAATTGGTTGTTTGGTGTTTCCCTGTCTCATACTGCAACAAGTCCTTGCAGCAGCACAGAGACTCTGGTGGATTACACTTCATCACAGACTTAGAGATATCTTGTCTCAGTGAACTTTCACGGGTCCAGGCCCAGTTAATTTGAAACTATGTTTCTATAACATTATTTTTCTACAAGTGGTCTAAATTTAGAAATTAGTAGTACTCTCAGAATAATCACAAAAGTCTTCTCATTAATGTTTTGCAGGACTAAAAACAACCTTAACGAAGTTCTGAGTAAGATAACACCTACAGTTGAAAGCAGCATGATTAACACATGCTTAAATGTGTTTTCTAAAAATTTTCTCTAGCTTAAGGAATTAAACTGTTTGATTAGCTCAATTTCATTCTAGCTATACTCAAATTTTAAGTAACTGTCATTGCTAAACTGCACAGGGGAAATCTTGACAGGAATTGTACCAATTTGTTTTGACAAGGTTGTTAAATAACTTAAGACAGAAGCCATACATTTGGACGAAATTCCTTTTGTTTTGGTTGTTCTAAGCAAGGGCTCCTTTAGCCCAGGCTCCATTAAGTTAAGCCTTGAACGCCATTTGCCACCGTCTCCCAATTATTGGGATTATAGACACCTCCAGGCTGGTCTGACAGAATGAAAACTTTAAATATTTTTAAGCTAACCTTTTTTTTTTTTTTTTTGGTTTTTTGAGAAAGGGTTTCTCTGTGTATCTCTTCAGATCGTATAAATCTTTCGCCTTTAACCTAACCTTTCTTAAGAGAATGCCATGGCTTTGCTCACAGCACTAATTCCTATAAACACAAAATATATTGACAGATTGCAGTGCTCTTTTGTTTTTCATACAAAATAAATTTAATGTACATTTAAAGAAAATCTAACCCCAACCAGGAAGGTTCCCCTTCTCCAAGACCCCCAGCAGATCCTGAAATCTCCACACCCTGCCTTCACGCCCATCTGCCCGAGACCCCAGCCACTTCCTGAGACTTAGAGACCAGTCCCCAGCTCCCTTCCTGCTCCGGACCTCCCATCTGGACAAGAGATGAGTGCCTGGGCTCAGACCCAGAGAGGCCTGCCCCTGGATCCCATCCCTGGGCACCAGCCATTCCGGGGAAGACCTGCCCAACTTGGTCCCAGGTTCTGGTCATCGGGCAGGATCCCCTCCGCCCCCACCAGGAAGGTTCCCCTTCTCCAAGACCCCCGGCAGACCCTGCAATCTCCACGCCCTGCCCCCACGCCCATCCATCTGAGACCCCAGCCACTTCCTGAGACTTAGAGACCAGCCCCCAGCTCCCATCCTGACCCAGACCTCCCATCTGGACAAGAGACCCCAGCCACTTCCTGAGACTTAGAGAGCAGCCCTCAGCTCCCATCCTACCCTGGACCTCCCATCTAGACAAGAGCTCCCATCCTGCCCTAGGCCTCCTATCTGGACAAGACCTCCCATCTGGACAAGAGAGAGAGGCTTCCTGAATCTGTCAGCTCTGTCTGGACCAAGAGTGCTGATAAAACCAAGAACGAATCCACAAGGAGATGGGCAGACGTCAAGGCAGAAGTACACACAACAAAATGAAAAGCAATGAAGCATCACCAGAACCTAGCCCTCCTCCAACAGCTAGACCTGAACATCACAAAATGGAAGAAGCAGAAGAAAGCAACCTTATGAATAACATCATGAAGAGGGTAGAGGCTTATATAGAAGAAATCACAAATGGAATTGAGGAAAAGACAAACAAAAAATGGGAAGAACGCTATAAAAAACCAGAGGAAAGGACAAATAAAGCAGAAGAAAACAATAAATCCCTGAAAGAAAATCATGAAAAAGCAATGAAACAGATGAAGGAAACAGTCCAAGACCTGAAAAGGGAAATAGAAAAAATGAAGAAGACTCAAACAGAGGGAATGCTGGAAATAGAAAATCTGAGTCAACGAACGGGAACTACAGATGCAAGTATAACCAACAGAATGCAAGAGATGGAAGAGAGGATCTCTGGCATTGAAGATATGGTAGAAGAAATAGATTCATCAGTCAAAGAAAACACTAAAGCCAAAAAAGTAATGACCCAAAATGTCCAAGAAATTTGGGACACCATGAAAAGACCAAACCTACGAATAATAGGGATAGAGAGGGGAGAAGAATACCAACTCAAAGGCACAGAAAATATATTCAACAAGATCATAGAAGAAAACTTTCCCAACTTAAAGAAGGAAATGCCTATGAAGATACAAGAAGCCTATAGAACACCAAACAGACTAGAGCCCCAAAAAAGTCACCTCGCCACATAATAATTAAACAACTAAACGTACAGAATAAAGAAAGAATATTAAGAGCACAAAGGAAAAAGGCCAAGTGACTTATAAAGGCAAACCCATCAGAATAACACCCGATTTCTCAATGGAGACTTTGAAAGCCAGAAGGACCTGGACAGATGTAATGCAGACACTAAGAGACCATGGATGCCAGCCTAGACTAATATACCCACCAAAACTTTCAATCATCATAGACAGAGTGAAGAAGACATTCCAAGACAAAGCCAGATTTAATCAATACTTATCCACAAACCCAGCCCTACAGAAAGCACTAGAAGGAAAATTCCAACCTAAGGAAATCAGATACACCCTCGAAAACACAGGCAATAGATAATGCCACAGCAGTAAACCCCAAAGAAGAGAAGTACACACACACTACCACCAAAAAATAACAGGAATGAACAATCACTGGTCATTAATATGCCTTAATATCAATGGACTTAATTCACCTATAAAAAGACACAGGCTTACGGAATGGATACAAAAGCAGGACCCATCTTTCTGCTGCATACAAGAAACACACCTCAAATTCAAAGATAGACACTACTTAAGAATAAAAGGCTGGGAAAAGACTTTCCAATCAAATGGTCTTAAGAAGCAAGTGGGTGTAGCCATCCTAATATCCAGCAAAATAGACTTCAAACTAAAATCAATCAAAAGAGATCAAGAAGGGCATTACATACTCATCACAGGAAAGATCCACCAAGATGAAGTTTCAATTCTGAACATTTATGCCCCAAACACAAGGGCACCCACATATGTAAAAGGAACATTACTAAAGCTTAAACCACATATAAAACCCCACACATTAATAGTGGGAGACTTCAACACCCCACTTTCACCACTGGACAGATCTCCCAAAATGAAACTTAACAGAGAAATAAAGGACTTAACTGATGTTATGACTCAAATGGACTTAATCGATATCTACAGAACATTCCATCCTAACAAAAAAGAATATACCTTCTTCTCAGCACCCCAAGGAACCTTCTCTAAAATCGACCACATACTTGGCCACAAAGCAAACTCAACAGATACAAAACAATTGGAATAACCTCCTGCGTTCGATCAGACCACCATGGTTTAAAGTTAGATTTCAACAACAACAAAAACTACAGAAAACCTACAATCTCATGGAAACTGAATAATGCTTAGCAGAATCACCAATGGATTAAGGAAGAAATAAAGAAAGAAATTAAAGACTTCCTAGAGATCAACGAAAATGAAGACATCACATACCCAAACTTATGGGACACTATGAAAGCAGTGCTAAGAGGGAAATTCATAGCACTAAATGCCCACATAAAGAGGTTGGAGAAATCTCATACTAGTGACTTAACAGCACACCTGAAAGCTCTAGAACAAGAAGAAGCAAAGTCTCCCAGGAAGAATAGACGCCAGGAAATTATCAAATTGAGAGCTGAAATCAATAAAATAGAAACAGAGAACAATACAAAAAAAATCAATGAAACAAAGAGTTGGTTCTTTGAGAAAATCAACAAGATAGACAAGCCCTTATCCAAACTAACCAAAAGACAGAGAGAGAGCATCCAAATTAACAAAATCAGAAATGAAAAGGGGGACATAACAGACAATGAGGAAATCCAGAGAATCATCAGGTCATACTTCAAAAACCTCTACTCCACAAAACTGGAAAATCTAAAAGAAACGGATAATTTTCTAGATAGGTACCACATACCTAAGTTAAGTCAAGACCAGATGAACTATTTAAATAGCCCAATAACCCCTAAGGAAATAGAATCAGTCATTAAAAGTCTCCCAACCAAAAAAAAAAAGAAAAAGCCCAGGACCAGATGGTTTCAGCACAGAATTCTACCAGATCTTCAAAGAAGAGTTAATGCCAATACTCTTTAAATTGTTCCACACAATAGAAACAGAAGGAACATTACCAAACTCCTTCTATGAGGCTACAATTACCCTGATTTCTAAACCAAACAAGGATACAACAAAGAAAGAGAACTACAGACCAATCTTCCTCATGAACACTGATGCAAAAATAATCAATAAAATACTGGCAAGCAGACTCCAAGAACACATCATAACAATTATCCACCATGATCAAGTAGGCTTCATCCCAGGGATGCAAGGGTGGTTCAACATACAAAAGTTTGTCAATGTAATACACCATATAAACAAACTCAAAGAAAAAAACCACATGATTATCTCACTAGATGCAGAAAGGCATTTGACAAGATCCAACACCCCTTCATGATAAAGGTCTTGGAGCGATCAGGAATACAGGGAACATACCTAAACATAATAAAGGCAATTTACAGCAAGCCAACAGCCAACATCAAATTAAATGGAGAGAAACTCAAAGCGATTTCACTAAAATCAGGAACGAGGCAAGGCTGTCTGCTCTCCCCATACTTATTCAATATAGTACTTGAAGTTCTAGCCAGAGCAATAAGACAACATAAGGAGATTAAGGGGATACAAATTGGAAAGGAAGAAGTCAAGCTTTCCCTATTTGCAGATGACATGATAGTATACTTGAGTGACCCCAAA
>CABHPP010074183.1:0-23466 GCA_902168425.1 Peromyscus attwateri | reverse complement strand
ACACACACACACACACACACACACACACACACACACACACACACAAACTGTTTTGCTGCCTTGTATTTATGTCTGTGACTGTAAAGTGCAAAATGCTCATCATTCTTCTGTTGCTATAAATAGTGAATTAAAAAACTGAATTTATTATTCATATGCATACCACTTTAAAAGATTATTGATGATCATGTGTGACCTTCCATTTTTTATTTCTTCATTCATTAGACAATTAATTATATTTGAAGGTTCCATGCCATTTAATACGTTTTGAAATCTGGTTGAATGTTTAGTAGATTTCACATTAACACTGTTGTCATTATCATGAAATGATTATATCCTATGTACATATTTTAATATGAGAATGCCACCATTAAAAAAGCGAAAGTTAGGCAATGTATTTACTTATGCAATAAAATATTTGTTAAGTGTCACATATTTGTAAAAAAATCATAGTATCCTATCTGAATCTCAACTGAGCAATAGGTCAGAATATATTGTAGTTGTTTGGGTATTGTCCAATCAATTGGTTATTTGCTATTACAGTGACAAAATTCAGGAGCTGCCTCAGCACTGACACTATAAAGGTATCTTCTCTAAGGTGGGGTTAACAAAAAAGTTACATTGTCCGATAACCTTAGTTAATTAATTACTTCTCTATCCACAGTGGTATTGTGACAATCACAATGGCTAAGAGCCTGTCACCTTAATCCGCTAGCCCCACGATGGCTACACAAATAGTCCTAAAGAGATTAGGGTGAGTTTAACTGAAATCCAGCATCCAAAAATGGAAAACAAAAATTATCCAAAAAAAAAGATTGAGCCCCCTTGTAGGAAAATGTATTCTAGAAACCAAAATTCTATGAAGATTCCTCTAGAGCCCACCTAGTTCCAAATTATAAGTCCATTTATTGGGAAGCTTAAGGCTAATATTACCTGCACCAGGAAAACTAGGGAAGTTGTTCAAGTGTAATATGTTGTGGTACTTTTCTTAGAGACTTTGGTTCAGTGCATCACAATTAGATCACAGCAATCCAGACCTTCATCATATCTGATGATTATGATTTATAGACAAAGAAATTTTTAAAGATATTTATGCTTATGTGGCAAGGTTTATTGGTGGACAGTCCCTATAATTTTAAGCTCCTAACATTAAGACTATATTAAAATGCTGCTACTATTTCATGGAAATCTTTTTTATACTTAGTCAAATTAATATATATATATATATATATATGTTATTTCAATGGTTTTTATACGTCTATGTAAACTTAGATCCATCATATTATTCTTATGGAATAATATCTTTAAATTTTGTATTAGCATTTATAATTTCATTTTAACCATTCTAGTACTTTTAAATATAGTTAGAAACTCTTATAGTAATTTTCTATGAATTATATATCTTACATTTTATTAAATGTATTCCTATTTAGATGTATATTTTATAAAATTGCTGTAATAACCCTTTGCAAAATTGCTATAATAATATCTAGACTATGTGATTTGAATTTATAAATTATAATATATGTAAATACCCTAAGATTGTCTTCTTAGTATAAGTGGTTTTGTTCTGACAAAAACTAATGACCATTACAAAAGATCTAGAGTCTGCTACATTAGCATTATTTGGGGAAGATTTCCAAAGCCAAACACAGAGATGTTGAGTTCCATTGTGGATAGCAGCATGATGTATGAGGAGGAAGAGGAAGAAGGAGAAGAAAATATTATGAAACTAAAATGCTGAATAATGATACATGTTAAGATGATAACCTAAAGAATAAAGCCAAGGGCTTAATGTTAGAACACATCTTGCTTAATATGAAGATGTCGTTTTTTTGTTTTTTTTGTTTTTTTTTTTTTTTTCTCGAGACAGGGTTTCTCTGTGTAGCTTTGCGCCTTTCCTGGAACTCGCTTTGTAGACCACTTAAACAAATGTTTAACATCCTTACCCATCATGGAAATGCAAATCAAAGCTACTTTGTCATTCTATCTTACATCAGTCAGAATGGCAAAGGTCAATTAAAAGAAAAGACAGTTCATGCTAGTGAGAGTGTGGGGTTCGGGAACACTCACACATTCCTAGAGAGGGTGCAGCTTGTACTTCCACTATGGAAATCAATGTGGCAGTTCCTCAGTAAGATAAACCCAAAGGACTCTACATATCACTACGGAGACACTTGCTCAAACACGTTTATTGCTACTTTGTTCACAATCGTCTGTGGTGATATTTTATTTGTGCTGAAATGTGGTGAGATTTTATTTGTATGTTAATAAATAAAGTTTGCCTGGAGATCAGAGGACATTGCAAGCTGTTTTAAGTAAACACAAAAGTCAGGCAGTGGTAGCACATGTCCTTAATCGGATCATTTAGCAGGCAGAGTCTCTGTGTGTTCAAGGCCATACTAGGGAACAGAGCCATGCCTTTAATCTCGGTATCAACCACAGAGACCTGGATGTCTGTACAGACAGGCAGTGGCAAGGAAATGAGGTAGCTGGCTAAGAACCAACGAGAGGGCAGAACAGCAGGGAAAATAAAGCCTGGGTAGACAGGAAGTCTTGGCATTTGAAAGCTGATGAGGCAAGTTTGGTTGGTATCTCTCAGTATTTCCCTGATCTCTAACGCTTTCACTCCTGTATTTGGCTCCGTGTTTTTTTTTTTTTTTTTATTTAATAAGACCATTTAGGAATTTGTCTACAATAGCCAGAAATTGGGAAGAGCTGCTGTGTCGTGGTCCTGCCCTGACGTGTTGAAGGGTCCTTGAAGAAGGCAGGGGTGAGGAATTGAGAAATGCTAGATAGGAAAAAAATATAGACATAGATGAAGAAAAAGATAGAGACACAGGATAGCTTAGGGAGGACCCTGGGTCAATCAATACCCAGTCGCCTCAAGCTTATTCCTAACTGACATTTTATACAGCAGCAAGGGGAGAGGAAAAAGACCTCCCCGGTTCAGGATCAAAGTACAAAGTACAAACAACTGTTGACCCTTTCTTAATTCGAGGAACACCTGGTAACCACACCTTACATACAGCAAAGCATCTTGTAATTAGGCCTTGAAGCATAAGATACCTGGTAACTATGCCATTGGCCAAAACATCCTATTATGCAGCCTTGGAGAGCAACATAAGTTTTGACTCTCTGACCTTGAGTCAAAATGGAAACAAACCACAAGTTGTAATCTTTGTGGGCTCCCACACTGCTGTCACATTACTGATTTGTAAAAGGACAATAACCATTACTTAATATTGTTCTTCCTAGGTATTATAAATGTTTTTGCTTTTTTCAAATTTCCCTGGTTTTAACTCACATCAGTCATGCTTTTTCTTCCTAGTTCTGAGCTTGCTATACTCTCATGAACTCCTTTAATTCTGTTTGGTTTTCTTCACACATACCTTTATTTTTAATCTATTCTCTAAACTAAAATGGCTTGTTATTAAATCTATGAATATTTCAAACTTTTTCATCAGAGTAAAACAAAATATTTTAGAAACTTCTTTGGCTCTGGCATGTCTGTCATATTTGAAATTTTGTTAGTTATGATAGCAAATTATTTTAGCTGACTGACCTAATAAATAAGTTTCTATCGATTGAAAATCTGTGCTTATCTTTACTGACTTTTAAAAAGAAATTAATTTTATATAAAATTTTAAGTCTACAATTGCAACTTTCTTTTAAATTTAGGAAATGTGACTTTTTTCAATGATGTGAAGTCTTACTAAATTAAATAGCACTGTGACTTTCTTTTCAGTCTTTGAAAGTTCCATGTATTTTTATGATGTAGGTTGATCATATCCATCCTCTACCTCTTTCCTTCAACTTCTCCTAGCTGAGTCCCATGTTCCTGTAAGCTTCATGTCCTCCTTTCTGTAACAGTTATCATTAACCACCTGAGTCTAAATAGTTCTGTCCTCATGTACATGGGTATGTTTCCATTGACTGGGTATGAGCTGACTACCAGCAGCCACACTAGGGCTACACTGAAGCAATAGTAACTTGAGTGTTATGGACATAACTACTTTCTTATTAGATGAGAAGCCTGACCCACAGGAGGGACTTCATGCCTGCTTGCAGGGAATCGTGAAGTTGGCCTGGTCTAGTTACCTTGAGGGGTTTCAGGTTAGAGTCTATGGATCCTTGGTGCTATATGCCTTTTGGTTCCCAAGAAACTGAGACACTCCCTCAGGCAATGGGACATTCAGACTACCTGTGGAACTCTGTGTTCCCCAGAAGTCAGTGAAGCATATGGAAGTTTGGTGAAACCATTATTCTTAAATATTATTCTTGTGGATCCTGTATAGCTTGCAAACATCATTGTATCCTGGCAACTACAATGGTATTCTTCCTGGAAACTGACATTTTATTCTTTTTCTGATTAGAGTATAAAAAGTCTGGTTGCTTGCATTAACTTGTCTCAGCCTCAGTCTTGCTGAGCCCTGTCCAACTCAACCTGGTTTTAACTCCCATTGACCATATCAGGAAATGCTGGTTCAGTAAGTAAGTGCTGGCTCTTATACCTGGTACTGTAAGCTTTTCAAAATCCAGTGGTTCCAAAGATCCTAGGAGGTAACCTACTGCTGTTATTTACCAAATTACCATGCTGTGGAACTGCATTCTAAATACTTATGTCTATATCTGTAGATTTGTGCCTTTCTTGACTTTGGTAACAACAACTTCCTTTTCCACTGTATAGTGGTTAATGTAGAAACTCATACCTGGCCAAAGCGCCACGATTAAATAACACTGAGTGGTTAATTGTGGATGGGTCATAAACACTTCTATAAATTATTAGTCTGATAATCCTTTCTTCAAAATATATAGTTAATTTAGTTAATAAAAGAAAAATCAGAACAGCACTGAATATGTTAATTATTCTCTTGCTAATGACCTATTACGTACGGCAAGTTGACAATTTATTAAGTGAGTGTTAAACTAATATATTGTTTCCTATTTTAAAATATCTTAACGTACTAGTTCACTACCCTCTTTTAAGTAAATCATCACTCTTTTCTAACTAATAAGACATTAAAATAACAAACTACAAATCCATCTGGATTTGATACAGACAGTACAAAAATCCAAGGAGTTTTTTCATGGTTGATTAAATATAGTTATCAAAAATGTACAGCAACAGGAGATAAGAATGAATGAGACATCTTCCATTTTATTTACTTATTTTATAAATTTATATATTTATTTATTTATTCATCCATTTATATATTTATCCCTCTGTCCTCTCCTCCCAGTCCCTCGCCCATACCCCCTCTGTTTTCATCCCCAATCTGCTCCCCCTCCATTTCTGTTTAGGAAAGGGCAGGTCTCTCAAGAGTATCCACAAAACATGACATATCAAACTGCAGTAAGACTAGGCACCTTCCCATGTATTAAGGCTGGGCAAGGTGACTCAGTTTGAGGAGTAGAGTCCCAAAGGCCTGTAAAAGAGTCAGAGACAAATTTTCTTTTAGCTAGTAGTCTAAGCTGGGGTTATCCTTTTGGATTCCTGGGAACTTCCCTATCACCCAATTTCTCCCTATTCCTGAAATGTCTCCCTCTATCATGATATCTCTTTCATTGCTCTCCCACTCCATCCCTGCTCCAGCTCAACCATCCTAATCCCTTATATTCCCATCCCCCATGCCCTACCTTCCATTGCCCACCCCTTATCTCCAGTTTACTCTTGGAGATCTCATCTATTTCTCCTTCCCAAGACGATCCATGGGTCCCTCTTAGGGTTCTCCTTGTTAGCTAGCTTCTCTGGAGCTGTGGGTTGTAGTCTGGTTATTCTTTGCTTTACATCTAGTATCCACTTATGAGTAGGTGCATACCATGTTTGTCCTTCTGAATCTGGGTTATCTCACTTAGGATGATATTTTCAAGTTCCATCCATTTAAGTGCAAATTTCATGATGTCATGTTCCTTTGTTCAACCCCCTGGGAGGCCTGCCTCATTCTTATTGCAGAAGAAGTAGATGGTAGAGAAGGATAGGTGGGAGGTGGTGGGAGGGAATAGGAAGAGAGGAGGCAGGGAAGACTGTGGAAAGGATTACCTAGGACTAGACTATCTTTCTCTCTCTCTCTCTCTCTCTCTCTCTCTCTCTCTCTCTCTCTCTCTCTATATATATATATATATATATATATATATATATATATATATATATATATGTGTGTGTGTGTGTTCTGGTATTGAGGGCTAAGTAGAACTCAAGCAATCAGCATAGGAGACAGAGAGGGAGAATGAGAGAAACTAATGAGTAATCAAAAAATAAGAATGATAAGTGGAATAACACTAAATTGTCGAAAGAAATAGAGGTCAAACGATAACTGATGTAGATTGAGAAAGGAAAAATTTCACTGTGTATAGTAACATGAAAGATTATAGATAAAAATATTACATCCAATGGAACATAATAAGCAACATTTTTTTCAATGCCAATTATTCTCAACTTTCACCCATTGCTTACAGTCTTATATAATAGTAAATCATGATCGATTTATATTACAAGTATTCAAGACATCTAGTCACCTCCACTACTCATCCCTTCAAAGCACGAATGAATCATTAAACTACTCAGATTGCACAATCACTTCCTTAAGTGATAACACTAGTTTCAATCTTACATTCTTCTAACACGTGTCAGGCTCTATATCAATACTATTTCAAATTTAAGACATGACTATAACAACATAACTTTGAAAGCACCATCGATGCTGACAGGAAGCAACATTCCCTTGTTAATGTTTTGCCACCATAGTCTAACCTCTCAGTCTAAATTCCAAGACTATACCTAGCCTTGCTGCCTTACAACCTTGTTTTAATTAGTCACTGAAGAGGGAATAATGCATACTTTTCTATTTACTTGCTGCAGATTAGTACAAAGCAGACATTTATGTATCCTGTCTTCACCCTCTCTTCCTTTCTTTAAAACTCTAACATATTTTCAAAATTAGCTTTGTTACAAATATCATACTTCCTTTAGATCTCAATACACAAGAGTGTAATTCGATGACAAATAATTATCATTTGAAATAGAAACTGCTGCCATTTGTTAGTTTTTAGTTTGTTGTACTTTGATTACTTACCTATTCATTATCATCAGCCACTAGCATAGTATAAAGTATTTAATATAAATATTGAATAAACTTTATTCTTCAGTGGTTTTGTTTTTTGATTTTGTTTTTTGTTTTTTTCGAGACAGGGTTTCTCTGTGTAGTTTTGGTGCCTGTCCTGGATCTTGCTCTGTAGACCAGGCTGGCCTCCACTCACAGAGATCTGCCTGGCTTGGCCTCCCGAGTGCTGGGATTAAAGGCATGGGACACCCCCGCCCAGCTGTAGTGGTGTTTTTAAGATTGCAGAGAGTGAGCCGGGCGTTGGTGGCACACGCCTTTAATCCCAGCACTCGGGAGGCAGAGGCAGGCGGATCTCTGTGAGTTCGAGGCCAGCCTGGGCTACCAAGCGAGCTCCAGGAAAGGCGCAAAGCTACACAGAGAAACCCTGTCTCGAAAAACCAAAAAAAAAAAAAAAAAGATTGCAGAGAGTGTTTAGGATGAAAGCGTAGCCACCACAGAGATTTGGGACAAAACATCTACCCAAATAATTCATAATATTTTTATTTTGATGAAATTTTTCAATTCAAATATTTCAAAGTTTATTCCAGTTAATGTACATGAACAAATGGATGCACAGAATATTGAAAGCTCTTGAATATCTATCATTTAAGTTAAACACTAAAAAAGTAAAAATAAAATCTTTTCATAGAAACAATAATGTATCCCACTTTATCAGTGTTCTGCTCAGTAAATTCAATTCTAGAAAATAAACAAAAGTGAATGTAGATAGATTTTTCAATTGTGCTAATTTTATATCTGAGTTATAATGGAATAAATAAAACATGTATTGTTTTTCTAGTCTCCTTGGTTGTTTTCTAATATGAAATAGCTCCTTGTGCCCAGGCTTTCAATTAAAGTTAATTACTTCTTTGATTATAGTGAGTATTTGATGCAGTTTCTATTTCACTAAGACAATTTCTATAAGTAAAAAATAGATTGTTTTGCTGAGCATGAATCTACTGTATTATACAGACAATTTGTATGAAGTCATTATTCAAAGGGAAACTAAAATGATTAGTTTCTACATGATATGTGTTTTCCTTACCATGCAAGTTAATTATGTCTCCCAAGTAAGTGGGGGTTAATGGTCACAGGGTACACATAGAAGCAATTTTCAGACAACTGCAGAAGCCAGGAAATAAGTTTTCCTGTAAGCAAGATAAATAGTGATGAAAATCAGCATTTCTGATTAGTCTGCATGCATTTCAATCTGTGACCAAATTTATTATTAAAGTGGCATTGTGACAGACTGTCCATTACCTTCTTCATCCTACTATATTGAACTTTTTACGTAATAATTATTTTTTGCTATCAATGAAAGAGATGTTTTAACCATTGTTTATTCTGTAAATCCTCAAAATGTAAATATATGAGTGTAAAGTAACATGAGTCATTTTAGCACAAATTATGGTTGGCATAAAAACACTAACATTCCCTTAAGTAATGAATAGTAATAGAGTTAATGTTATAGATTTTCTAGCCAAGAAATGACTCCTTCAGCAAGACTATGGCACAACTGAAGATGAAAGAGAAAACTGGTGGAATTTGTGTTCTCTTGCCACGTAAACTATTCAATACAGATAGATATTTCTATATATTTGCATACAAAAACGTGGAATTAAAATATCATACGATAAGTGGTAATGGTATGTTCTTAAAATTATGAAGGAATTTCAAAATGAGCATACCATTTTAAATTTCATCAGTATATGAACATTACATTAATAGAGCAAAAATGGAACTTGATAGGGCTGGAGTCTCTCTTTGATAGTCTATATACTTCTCATGAGCCAGAAGCTGAATTGCAAAAAGATAACTAAATAAAACAAGGTTTGAGGATGTAGAGGAACTTATCTTGCAGAAATATATAGATATTTGATTATATTAATAACATCTTTTCCTTAACAGCTGTGTAAAATTTAAAATATGACAAAAATGCAAATTCATTTCACATGTACACAGAAAATTTTGCATATATGAATTTATGAATATATGAAAAGCTTTATTACTTCTTATATGATAATATACTCTGTTTCTTGCTTAGTGTGTATTTTCTGTAGTCCTAAATTGTATGGAATTAGTCTATCAAGATATATGATGTTAAACCAAGACTATTCTGATAAAAAACCTTTTATATATCTATAGCACTTAGTATATGTCGTGATTTGGAGCATATAATGTGTTCAATACAAAATATGTTTTTTTTAGTCCATTTGTCATTTATATAAGAAGAGCTACTGATTTATGTGTTAATTTTGTATCCAACTTCTTTGCTGAGAGTATTTACAAGCTGTAGGAATTTCATTTTTTTTTTTTTTGGATCACTTATGTATACTATCCTATCATCTGCAAACAAAGATACTTTGTCTTCTTTCTCTCCAATTTGTATCTTTTTGATCTCCTTCAGTTTTCTTATTTCTCTAGTTAAGACTTCAAGCACTATATTGAATAGATATGGAGAGAGTGAACAAGCTTGTTTTGTTCCAGATTTTATTGGAATTGCTTTGAGGTTTTTTTTTCTCCATTTAAGTTGATAGGGGATATAATATTAAAATTGTTCACACACACATTCCATTCTGTTTCCTTCTTATAATCTGAAATATACTTAATTATATTTCTATTGCACTGCAAGAATAAGCGGATTAAATAATATGTATCAACCATTAAAAACAGCATGAAATGCTTTGACTGTCATACTTGACTTGTAAGTTCCTAACTGTGAAGCACTTAAGTACATGTAATGACATGAATATGTGTCTGATTACATGGGGGCGGTTTACTTTCCCTGACCAAGAAAGCGTGGCATGGTTGATGAGTTTAGAATGAGGAGTTTCTTCATTTTTCTTTGTTCATTTACATTGTTTTACATACCAGATACCCCAGTTCAGGGGATTAAACACCCAACCTTTCAAGTTCCAATATAAATGTCAATTGCAGCAGTATTATTAAACAGGTATATGTTGATATTGTGTTCCCTCCTGTTTCCAGAGTATCTGTCTAGCCTGTGGCTTGATCCTGTCTCTATTTTGCTGTAGGCGGTATGATGACTTGTGTTTGCTTAGTGTTGTCTCTTTGTGATGTGAACTTTTTTGGAAAATAATGTGCTTGATGATCATCTTGTTTATTTTAGAACACTGCTGTATTTTTTGTGATTTGTCTTATGGAATGAATAGATATAATGAAATATTTTAATTGAAATTAGGTAAGAGGACATTACTTAACCATTTCATAAACTATATATTATTTACAGAAACAATACAGCACAATATCTACTCAGAGAAATGGTATATGTTGTCTGACTTCACAAGTTTTAACAGGTACATATATTTTTTGCTTTGCATACTCTAAATACATGAAATGAATAAGTAATGGTGCTACATTTTACTTTCTATATTTCTCAACTTTATCTACATACTTTAAGTGTATGCTCTAATGAGCTTTTTTCCCCCTTTTCTACTTTTACTTAATTATTTTTTTAGTGATGAAACAGAATCTCACCCTGTAGGTTAGACTTGCTTGAAATTCGCTATGCAGCCCAAGCTAGCCTAAACTCATAGCATATAATGAAGTTTGAAAAGCATCAGCATATTTTACAGAAACACTACATTCATACCTCCATCATTCCAGAGAGTATTCATGTAATACTGTGTAATCGATCCCATATCCCACACAATATATCATATCTTATTGTACTGAAGCAGTTTGAATTGATTTCAGTAGCATTCAATAGTCCTACATCACTGTAAATCCAATAAACTATAGCAATGACCAGCTTAACAAGATAACCCCAATAGTATAATACTGGTACTTTTACTTTGGGGGTAAATTACATTCATGTAAATGGACGTAAGTCCAATTCAATGGGAGAAAATGGATGCTTGGACTATAAATATAACTAACTATAAATGGATGGACAAATCATAGATTCTACAAGATGACACACAGGATTGCTTCTTTGTGCATCAATGGAAGCTATTGTTACAGTTAATTTATTTTTAGTTGTATGTACATTGGTGTTTTGCCTGTATGTATGTGTCTATAAGGTTGTTGGATATCTGGGAACTGGAGTTACAGACAAGGATGAGCTGCCATGGCAGTGCTGGGAATTGAATGCAGGTCCTCTGGCAGAGCAACCAGTAATCTTAATAGCTGAGCCATCTCTCCAGTTTTGTAACCAAAACTTTTAAAGAGATCCAAACTTGACAGAATTCAGAACATAAATGGTCATGATGTGTACAATGCCAATTAATGCATCTATACCACAACCCTTACAAATAAATGTCGAGAGAAAATCACAGAGAAGGGGTATAAAGCATTTTAAGAATCAGAAGATCAGGACACCTGCTATAAGAGTGTCTTGTTGACATGACAAGGAATCTGTACACATGAAATCTCAACAACATGGTTACTTAAACAAGATCTGCCCGATGACAACTCAAGTGTGTATTTAAGCACATCTCAGCTAAAAAATCTATACAATATTCCATCTTTTGTCATGAGTTGTTACACTAGTTATCAAGTTTAAGCTCTCTCCTTATAGTCTTGATACAGATAATCATCTAAAAGCACGATGTTTTGTTCATATTTTTCTCAGGTTATAGCTTTTATTTTTATTTTATTAGAACTACTTCTTGGTTCAATATTTGATGAGATTTAGGTATATGTTATAATCACCATGCTAACTAAGCTCTGACATTTCCAGTTGTAATAATGGATATGAATGTAACCACTTACACATCTTTCACCACCTACCTTACAGGTGTATTCTTCCATTAGTCAGTGAATCAGGTAGAAGATGCTTGTGTCTTCTTGACAGACGACTATTCTGTCATTCCACAGTGTTTCACCTTATACTTGTTAACATTACGTCTTCTGAAGTCACTCTTACATGATTGATAGAGACATCTTGGTCTGTCTCCTTTTACTAATGTCTGCATGGTATATCGTTATGAATTTTTAAACTGTCATAATCTTTATAAATAAAACTCTTTTTTTGGTTTTTTTTTTTCGAGACAGGGTTTCTCTGTGTAGATTTGAACCTTTCCTGGAACTCACTTTGTAGACCAGGCTGACCTCAAACTCGCAGAGATCCGCCTGCCTCCCAAGTGCTGGGATTAAAAGGATGCACCACCACCGCCCGGCAAAAACGTGGTTTCTTATATAAAAAGTGGACATGTATCTTATATTTTTACCAAGTTTGATAATTTGTCTTTTAGTTCCAATATTTCACGACTTGTATGCACAGTGACTCTTGATATATTTGGTTTGGCATCTATGTTTCCGACTTCTGTTCAATGCACATTACTTTCTTTTTGACTTGATAGCAAGTTACAGAGTTATTTGAAGGACTTAAGTAATTTTTTTTAAAAATTCAGTTACGTATTTTTAGCATATGTGCTCTATTTTGGTTTCAATGTTTTTGGTCGTACTGTAGTATTTTTCTGTATGTAATTAACTAATCCTTCTCCATATCAAATAAATTCTAATTTTCCATGGATTGAGTTATACAAATATTCATACAAGAGATCTCCTTTTTTCTTTTTCCATTGCAGCATTTCATTTGTTCTGTAGTCACCTAAATGCCATTAATATTATCACCTTAATTTATACCTAAATTGCTCTCTTATCTCTGTGTTCCCCTAGACCCATTCCATTAGATTCATCCCTAGTGCTACAACAGAACATCAGATTTATCTTCCTCTCCCTGCCCACATCTTCTGTGGATCACACATACCATCCTCTTCTAACCTCCCTAACCCCACTCATTGCTGTAGCCCAGCCTACAACTCCAGCAGGCACCCTCTGCCTGCCAGCAAAATAGGTAGACTGCCCAAAGGCTTTCTCTCTCTCTGTTCTCCCAGACCAAATCCCTCATTCTCACTCTGAGTTCTATAACAAATCAACAGCTACAACTTCCTTTACCACTGCCCACATCTCCAATGGATCCTACAGGCCATTCTAAACTCTCTCCCTCCACTCACCCCTTTAACCCAGTTTCCAACACCAACAAGCATTCCCTGTGAACATCCCAGCTGAGCAGGCCAGGAAAAGAGGTAACACACAGCCAGCACACTCTCCAAAAATCAAGAGAGGAAGCAGAAAGCAAGGAACAAGATACCCATCCAACAAAGTCATACCCAGAAATCAGGATATAGACCTACAATCACCTCCAACCAGATGCCCAAATGCCAACAGAAGAACACAATAACAGTCAGGGAAATATGTCTTCACTAGAGTTCAGCTATCCAACCACAGCCACGGATATTGCAACATAGCTGAAGTACAAGGAAAAAATATTAAAATGAACAAAATTATAGAGAGTTATTTACTTGAAGAGGAAATAAATACCCCCCCAAGGAAATCCAGGAAAATACAAACAAACAATTAGAAATAATAAACAAATCCCTTAAAGAATACCAAAAAAAATTGAAAACAGTTGAAGGAAAGAAATAAAATTGTTCAAGACCTGAAAATGGAAATAGATTCAACAGAGAAAACACAAACTGAGGGAATTCTGGAAATGAAAAAAAAATGTAGAAATTTAAGCAGGAAATACAGAGGCAAACTTCTCCTACAGAATACAAAAGGCAGAAGAGAGAATCTCAGGCATTGAAGATTTTATAGAAAACATGGATATATTGATCAAAGAAAATGTTAAATCTAAAAATTTGCTGACACAAAATATCCAGGATATCAAGGACACTATGGACAAAACAAAACAAAGAATAATAAGAATAGAAGAAGGTGAAGAATCCCAGCTCAAATATCACAGAAAATATATTTAATGAGATAATAGATGAAATTTTTTACTGACTTAAAGAGAGACATGCCTATAAAGGTACAAGAAGATTATAGACCATCAAATAGACTTGTTCAGAAAAGATAGTTCCTTTGCCTCATAATAATGAAAACACTAAACATCATCACACACAAAAAGAATATTGAGGGAAAAGACCAAGTGACATATAAGGGCAGACATAATAGAATTACATCTGACTTCTCAATGGAGACTCTAAAAGCCAGGAAAGCCTGGACAGATGTGCTGCAGACTCTAAGAGACCACAGATGACATCACAGACTACTATACTCAGCAAAACTTTCAATCATCATAGATGGAGAAAAAAAGACATTCCATGAAAAAGTCAAACTGTATCTGTCCATAAACCTAACCCTATAGAAGATACTACAAGAAAAATTCCAACCTGAAGAGGATAACTACACCTATAGAAACACGGGAAATAAATAATTTTACACCAGTAAAACCAAAAGAAAGAAAATGCGCGTGCAGACACACACACACACACACACACACACACACACACACACACACTAAGGAACACAGATGCAAATGAAGTATTTGCAAAGAGAATATAGTCACACATCAGAAATTTCTTATCATGATTAATTGGTGTAATTCCAGAGATTCGGGGGTAGTTCAACATACAT
Source organism: Peromyscus attwateri (assembly GCA_902168425.1). Taxonomy (NCBI): domain Eukaryota; kingdom Metazoa; phylum Chordata; class Mammalia; order Rodentia; family Cricetidae; genus Peromyscus; species Peromyscus attwateri. Next base: position 8,920 of record CABHPP010074183.1, on the reverse strand, counting down.
AAACTAGTAGATATAACACATGAAATAAATGATAGCAAGGAGACCATCATATAAGTCACATGATTGTTTCAGTTGAACCAGAAGAGAGGCTTTTGGGAAAAATCCAACACTCTTCACAATGAAAGTCTTGGAAAGGGCAATCAAGAAGGGACCATATTTCAACATAATAAATGTTATATACAAAAACTTACAGCCAACATCATGCCCAATGGAGAAAATCTCTCAGTATTCCAACCAAGATGAGGAACGAGACAATGGCACTCACTCCATTCAGGCTTACTTAATATAAAACTTGAAGTCTTAGCTAGAACGTAAGACAAGAGAAGGAAATAAAAGTGTTACAAATGAAAAAAGGACTAGTTAAAGCATCTGTATGTATAGATGATGGGATTCTAAATATAACAGACCTTAAACACTCCGTCGAAGGGGAAAGAATAATTAAACCTGAGAAACACATTCCACAAAGTAGCAGGTTACAAAATTAACAACAACAACAGCAATAACAAAAAGTCAGCGGGCTTGCTATATATCAATTATTATCACAAGAAAACTAAATTAGGGGATGAGTATTTTCACAATAGCCCTAAAGAAGTGGTTAGGAATAAGTATAAGTAAGAATGTGAATGACTTAGAAAGTTAAAACTGTAAGACACTAAAGAAAGAAACTGAGGAAGATACTAGAAGATGATTGCTTGCTTATAATTCTTGCTTATGGATCAGAAAAAGATTAATATTGTGAAAGTGGCCATTTACCAAAATAAATCTACTCACTCAATCCGATTACAATGAAATTTCCAGTACTTCTTCAGAGCTAGAGAAAAAACAAACAAACAAACAAAAAACCCCAAATATTAACATTAATGTGGAAGCAAAACGTCCAAAGAGAGCCAAGGAATCTTTAATAATATACATATTGCAGTAGAGACAACCACACCTGATTTTAAGTATTATCTCAGAGTCATAGTACCAAAAAACAGGACAATACTGACAGAAAATAGGTACATATCTCAATGGAATCGAAGAGAGGAGCCAGATATAAATCCACACTACTACATATGCCTGAGTTTAGAAAAGGTATCAAAAATATAAATTGGAAATCAGTTAACATTCTCAAAAAATATTTTCATGCATGGAGATATCAACATGTAGAAGAATGAAATTATCTTTGTTCCTCTCCTTTCACAAAACATAATTCTAAGTGAATAAAGTATTTTAACTTAATACCTTATTCTCTGGATCTACTAGAAGAGAAAAGTAGAAACTATAGTTTAATGGGTAGCAACTTTCTAAACAGGATTCTAGTCATGAGGAGAAATGACTAATATGTGACAAATGCACACTCATTAAACTAACAAGCTTCTGTAAAACAAAGGAAACTCTATTAATGGAGTAAAAAGGGGTCCAACAGAATGATAAAAAATATTTCCAGCTGTACATCTTATACAGACTTAATGTCTATTACATAGCAAGAGTTTATAAAACTAAACGTCATTTAAGAAAAAAACAATTAAAATGGGCTAAAACACTAAACAGAATGTTCCAGGAAGTAATATATAGGATAAGGGAACATTCTGTTAAAAGTGTTTAACTTTGTTAGACTTCAGAATGCAGACTGAAGCTATTTGAAGATTGCATCTCATCTCAGTCAGAATGACTGACAGGGTGAATATGAGTTGTAAGACAAATTGCTAAACGGTCTTACTAATATAAAACTTGGAGCCAGATATTGGGGTGAAAACCAAGAGATCAAAGGAATAGGACAAGCCACAGCCAACCTCACCTTACTGACTTCTTAGCTTCCAAAGAGACCTTCTTCCTGTATACCTATGCCTATATGCTTTTCTGTTCCGCCATCTCACTTCCTTTCTCCACCCAGCTACACTACTTCCTGTCTGTCTATACAGACCTCCAGACCTCCATGGTTAGTGCTGGGATTAAAGGCATGTGCCATTGTCTGGCTTCTATGTTTACTATAGTGGCTGGCTTTTTCCTCTGATCCTCAGATAAGCTTTATTAGGGAGCATAATACATTGGGGGACACAGCATACCATGACATTTCCCCTTTTGTCTAAAATAAAAAATAAAAAAGTATAACTAATATAAGAAAAACTATATACAATAAGTACAATAACTATATACAATATATGCAATAATAAATATATCAATAATGTCTAGTCCATTTACATTTGTCAAATTCAGAGAATATATTCCATTATCTATCCTATTTTTGTGAATACATAGGATTGTATCTAATTTACCTTCTATCCTAATTTGTGTTACCAAAGCTATCTTTTGATGTCTTTCAAACATATACATTTAACACTTCTTTAGTGAGTCTTTTTTTTTTTTTAATTTCTTAACAAGGAAAGCTATAACTATCTAATCTTCAACTCCTTCAGATACCCGAGAAGGTAATAATATTACCTAGTAAAAGAGGAAGTGCAAACAAGCAACTTCAAAAAAATGTGAGTTGTGACAGAAACATACATATGCCTGGACAGTCACCCGAGGTTCCTCTGCACGTTGGGGCATCATCTTCAGCCAACAGGCTTAGCATATCTGACAGACTCATCTGTGAAGCAGGATTTTCTAAAGAGCTTTCCTACCTTGTTTTGGCAAGAATTGGCAGTCTTTTGTTTTGTGTCCTGCTTGTCCATTTTGGACAGCATACTGTCAGTAGTCAATGTAAGGACACTTTCTTGCCCAGTGACTAACTTTTACCACAGTGAAAGTAAACTTCATGAGTAGTTTCTTCAATGCCCATCATCATCTCTGAAGGAGATTGCTGCTGCCAGGAGGAGACATGTCTCATAGTCATAGAAAAAAGAAAAAAAAATCTATGTTATTAAAACATCTTAAATGACATATTCTGCAGATCTCTCAAATGTTTGAAGATGACCTGCCTATCTAAAATATATCTCTGCTTGACCTTGAAAACATATATGACTGAAAGTTCGATTGTAATGACTAACTCCTAAACTACATTTCATTATTATCCTAAATAGTTGGTAATAACTTTCAAGGATTAGCAAATTGCATTACATTGTTAAATGAACTGTATAGGTACAATGCCTTGAAAAAGATTAGAAATATATTTACAGTATTTTCTAGCAAAATCAATCTCAAATTTGTATCAATATACATAAATTGTATACAATATACAAAAATCCAATCTAATGTAAAATATTTAAAACTAGTATTTGCCTTTTAAAAGTAGATTCAATAATCTACCTTTTTATCTATATCATATCTATATCCTCTTTTTTTTCAAACAAGAACCCTAATTTCCTTTGTTTAACTTTTTCATGACCCTTAACAATTAACATCTTGTAGTCAACCATCCTAAACAATGACAATTATGCAAAACCCATTGAAAGACTAAAATCCACCCACCCCACCTCTTGGGAATGTGGGTGTTGTGTTTTTAAAATGACTTCCTGCTGTCTGGGGATGAAGGTATCTTTTGGGGATTCTGAAAAGAAAAATTTTGGGGTTAATTGTCAAGCTCTGGAAAAGGTGGCTGTATCATTTGTTGTCCAGTCTCTGCATAAGGAAAAAGTGCAGGGCTTGTCTCAAGTCCTTGCTTGAGTAGTCTGTGAGGCTGGATCATCTCAGCTAGCCATCTCGATATTGTCCTGAGCAGTTCGTAGTTCAAAACTGATCTTTGAGTGATGTTTCTCAGCTTAGTGGTATCATCATTGTCCTGATGGAATCGTCGTTGTGGGGCCCCATCAGCTTTCTGGAGACTTCAAATTTGCTGTTAGGTGTGGTCATGATTCCCCGCAGAAAACTGATAGAGTCTCAAACATGAAAACATGTACAGGCAGCTAGATGAAGCCTTTTTTTTTATAGTTAGTTAGTACTCTATATAACCATTAATATCATGACAAAAGTTTAAGATATATATCTATATAAATCTTATAAATTTTGATATAAAATTCATACTTTAATATGTTGACTCAAATCTGGGAAAGGAGTACCTTTATGAACTGTGGGTGGGAGGGCAAACTAGTGTAGCCATTTTGGAAATAAGTCTGGATATTTCTCACAAAACCAGAAATAAATTCTATACTATTTTGGTCATAATGACCCCAAAATCTGTATCATATCATAAAGTGCATCAATGGTTATTTCTTCTTTGTTCACAATAATGAGGTTACAGAGAGCACAGATATCTGTCCACTAGCGAGTGGATAATGACTTTACAACATGGAGTTGTGTTCAGATGTAAAAACTAAATAAAAATATAAAAAAATCCAGGTAAATAGATGAAAAGTGGAAAAATTATAATTATTTAAGTAACCTAGACTGAGAATGAGATGATGCAGCCCTAAAAAGGACATGCATTTCACTTCATATAAAGCCCTGAGAGCATTGCAAATAGGGGTTATGAAGTATATACAAGCCATAAATTAAGGTGGAGGGCTATGAATTTGCATACTCTACACATGATATAAGCATTGCAACTATAAACTCATAAGCGAGGTTATTTAAACTGGGCCTGCAGAAGAAGTAATTTGTAACCCATCAATTGTAGAAGGTATAGGGTTTCTCTGGAGCTCTTCCCTCACTACTGAGCCATCAACTACTAATATATTTGGGTAAAGGGAAAACCACTGTCTTCAATTGTGTACCTGTTGCCAAGACATTCGAAAGCACCAATCCTATGGTCACACAGAGGGTCCTGGTTAAAGTCAGAGGCATAGAAATGAGCACAAGAAAGAGATTTAAAGGGAAGGTAGACATAGATGGAATAGTAGGAAGAAGAAAGGTGGTGGGGTGTGATTATGTTCAGTAAGAATTTTATACAAAGGTGAGGTTATCAAAACCAAGTATATATTAATACAGTATTTAGAAGGTTGTTGATGCAATTTATGACAATGAAAACATAAATGAATGACCTGAAAAGTAAACAATTTTTTTTGATCCTATTTTATAAATCTTGGTTACTGATTAAGTAAGTTCAAAGAGTTCTGTGTATTTTACTGGGCGAAGGCATTAGAGATGATAATTAGATATCAGATATAATTAGGAATTTAAAATCATTGTTTTGAGATTTTGTTAATATTATACAGATAGTACTAATTAAACTAATTTGAATGAAAAATATTGGGTAGATACATTGGGGCAATCAAAAAGTCTCAGATATTAGGCATTCAATAGTAAGCAATTCTGGCCCCATCTCTGCCTCTAAAGACATTTTATTCTATACTATTAATTGAATCTTAAGTTAATTGACATTACTGTATTCTACATCCTTGTAATAGAGGACATTATATTCATATAATAACCATAACTAAAATTTGTTTAATATCTGCATTTAGTAAACACCAAACCAAACACAATTCCACACTGTCCATTTAAATCCAATGAGACACATGATTAAGTAACATATTTTCTTTAAGTTATGGATTAAAAAGAAGAAACAAAGTGTCAAATATGGTAGACGACAACTGTCATAAAGCAGTCAGGCAGGGTGTGATGTGACCCCACATTTGCTCTCAGTATCAAAGTGTTAAAGAAGGTGCATAGAACATTAATGAAACATATTGCAGTTTGCATGCATTATAAATTAATAAATTGTCTATAAGATTCAAAGTGTCCTGTGATTTGATTTAATGCAATTTAAAAACCGGCAAATTGTTTTTTTATTGACTTCCACTTCCACATTCCCTGTCTGCATTGTGCACCCATAGCATCCAAGAAGCATAACAAAAGCAATATGTATTTTATGAATAAACATCTGAAGAAACTGAAGCCAACAGCTGCTGCCCATGACAGCTCCCATCATTTGTGATTTCACACATTGCCCGTAATAAGCTGCCCTTAGAATGCATGGGCTGTAATCATTGCTCTCTTAGCAGTAATACAGGGACATCATATAGGCTCCAGAGGAGGCATACTGCTGATCATGGTGGTATTCTCCACCTTAATTATGCACTATATTTGCATTATTGAGAGTACAGTTGCTGCCAAGGAACTGTTATGGTGTCAATGCAATTACACTGATATTGTGCTGTCTCAGCATTGTTCAAAGGCAAGATCCTTACTATGCAAAATTCAATCAAAATGCAATTGGATATTTATTTTATTTCTACCAAAAGGATGTTTGACATAAATCAAATTCTCTCTTAAAGATCGCAGAAGAATTTAAATATGTATAATCCGCTTGCTGTGTACAAGTTAATGTGCATGCATATTTATATTGGCAATAAGATATTTAATTGAAAAAATAAAGTTGATAATAGCTAAATATTTGTAATAATACAAATTATAATCTCCCATGACCTAACAATGTAGTAAAAAATAATAGTTATTGAAATATCTGTGTGCAAATAATTGCTGTATTTGATTATTGAGACATTTGTTTATTGAATATGAAAAATCATGTTGAAAAATAAGCAGGGCAGGAAAGTACACTATTATTCTAGCCCTTGTGAAGTGGAGAAAGAGATAACAGGAATTCAAGGCCATCCTCAGCTACATATGGAGTTTGAAGCTAGTTTGATTTCTCGAAACACTGGTAAGACAAAAAGAAAGAAGAGGGAAGAAAGAAGAAAGTAACTCAAAGCACTTATTTGAAAACATTAAACATGCCATGATATTACATTTCAAAGAGAAGACATGTGGCATGAGGCTCAGTGATCATTTTATGAGTTCATTTACAATTTTATCAGTCATTTTATCAAGCATTTTCTTTCATTGATAAGCAGGGTTCAACAACAGAAAAATAAACTAAAAAGAAAAATAAAATCTATGCTTGATAAAATTGCAGATTAGAAAACCTGAGAAATATATAAATTGTAATACACTGACAAATATTAATAATTTAAGAATCAGAGATACTAATACATCTAGGTACATAAAGAGAATTGAAAATAAAAAAATTAACAGTATACTTAATTAATGAAATCATACCTAATTTCTTAAAGAATGATGGATATTGTTCAATTTTTGACATAGAGATGTGAGAGAACATAAATATCTACATAGAGGGAAGGGGCCCTCAATGAGGTTAGCAAATTGGAGATTGCTTAGGTGGCCATTGCTAGAAAATCATTTCCACAATTATAGTAACAAGCATGAAGTAGACATGAATTGGAAATTTAAGAGTAACATTATGGAATGGTAACTAGGCAATTGATATGTCTATTCAAAGAAATTCAATTTTATTTTTGAGCCACAGGATTCCTTAAAAGTTTTTTTTTGGATTTGTTTTGCTTTTCTGTTTTTGTTCTTTTATGTATAGAAAAGAAATGTTGAAGTTCCTCCAACAGGAAGTCATACAGGCAAGAGGAGTGAACAACTTGTCTATGGTATTCCCAACAAGATGCTCTTTGTAGTAAATGATCTAGAGAAAGGGCACCTATCAATATTTGGAAGTGGAAGAAGGGAATGCATAAGTGTTGAAGAGGCACATGGTTAATAATGAAAGTTGGAATAGCGAAGATTAGAAAATCGGTGGTAATTTTTTTTTTCATTGAAAGTAATCTTTGTTGTCTAAATAGTCACATTTTCTTTTCATTTTTAACTTAGAAAACTCTTTCAGTTCTAAGAATGAATTCAATATGGCATCCCATTTCATGACTTTTTTTGGACAAACACCTCTAAAAAATGTTTATTGATTCACTCTTAGTCACCTAACATTTTTCTCTTTTATTCACTCTAAAAACACATTCTTTTGATGACTTTTAGGGGTCAGCACTGCAATTCTCACTTGAAAAAAAAAGTTTATTTCTTAGCTCATTGCATCCTATACTTCTCAGTAGGGCTTGCTTGAATCCATGGGTCAGTTATGTTTTCTGTTATTTTCATACTGTCTTTCCTATGGTGCTGAAATCTTTTTACATTCTTTTCCTTTTCCTGTACATCTTTGTCTTCCCAAAGTTTGTATTTTGGTTTCTCAAATGACTTTCTATGTTCTCACTTTTTACTCTTATTTTCTTCCCTAGACTAGTGTGTTTCTCATTGTGAAGACTCAAGACAGTAAAAAAGTCATTTAAAATATTGCAATCATATTTTGAAAACAGTAAACTTAAACCTAACACATGATAGTGTACATCATACATACTATGATAATAAGAGAGAGATGAGTTAGGGCCCCAATTGGTAATATCTGAAAATTTTCAAAATTTTGTATTGATGCTTTGGAAAGAAAATAATGAATCTAAATAATCAGGAATGTGTAATGTAGAACTCTAGCTAAGAAAAAAAATCACAAAAGAATCCAGGACAAGCTATTTGCATATTTACCAATAAATGTGGGGAGATGATTGTAGCTGGAGTTTTCTCCAGTCCCACCCTGGCCTGCAGCCACTCAGACCCAAGTAAACACACAGAGGCTTATATAAATTAAAAGTATATGGCCTAATGACTCAGGCTTCTCGCTAGCTAGATCTTACATCTTAAATTAACTCATGTCTATAAATCTATACCTTGCCACGTGGCTCATGGCTTACTAGTATCTTTACATCTTGCTTCTCCTGGAGGCAGCTGGCAGCATCTCCTGACTCAGCCTTTTTATTCCCAGAATTCTCCTCTCTGCTTGTCCCGCCTATACTTCCTGCCTGGTTACTGGCCAATCAGCATTTTATTTATCAACCAAATCAGAGCAATACATTCATGCATACAGAGCAATATTCACAGCAGATGATTTGTAGAATAAGAGCACTTGTTTGCTCTTATTAAAAACTGGATTTGATTAGTTTTAACCCCAATGTTGAGGGTGGAGAGAGTCAGACCCATTCACTCTCTCCCATTCACTGAGAGACCCTATATCAAGAGAATAATCAGGGCTGAGAACAATACAGGGAAAAAACCCAAGCATTCTGGTATGGCCTTGATATGCGTATATGATTCAGACACTTGCACACTCATTAGGGTAACACACACACACACACACACACACACACACACACAC